>AYEL01058538.1:0-21348 GCA_000484575.1 Olivierus martensii
GTGTATTATAACTGAGGCAGGCTACGTGGATAGCCGAAAACGTTTTTGATTAAACGGTTTTTCTTACTATTTGGCTTTTGAGTTGTGTTTTTATTAACTAAAGTAAGAAGTTTACATTAGTCATTAGATTTTATTATTTCGTTTTTAGTTGATACGTGTCTTTTCCTAAATTATAATATTTTCCTGTAAATTCAACTATCTGTGCAATATGTTTGAAAAGAATGTTGATTACTGTACTTGAAGAACGTTTTTGAAATATTATTCTGTAAGGACAGATTTATAGCTACAGTGATCTATGATATTTGTTTTTGTTAAAGGGCTTATGAGTGGGTCGGGTATAAACCACATGTTTCCTTAACATGGATGTTTTTCGAGTAGTTCGTGTTTATGTAACTCTGTTTTTTTGTTTTTTTTATGATGGACTTTATACTTAATATTTTATTATTATTATTTTTTGCTCTATACCTAAATTTCAAGGTTTGATGATAATTGTAATTGTTATAATGTTATTTTAGAAATGTTTTGTCGTGTTTTCTTGTTAATGTGTTTGGAAGGGTAACTTTCCACTTGCAGTTTGTTGATGTTAGGAACCAGTCACTGATTTGTTTCCCCATTTGGCCTGATGAGAAAGGGGGAGAGAAGCTTCTCTGGTCTGTATTACAACTGAGGAGGCTACGTGGATACCGAAAACGTTTTTGAATAAACGATTTATCTTACTTTTTTGGCTTATTGTTTGCTTTTATTTAATGTCTTTTTTATAATAGTGATTCTTACAAGTCTTGTGTTCAGCTCATTTACATTTACATACAATTATGCAATAACTTTCATTTCTAGTTTACAGATAAAACAAAACATATTGTCATCATCATTACAATTAACAATACTTATTTACCAATTATAAATCATTGCATACTTACAATTAACTGCTTTTACTCTCTACTTGCAAAGTCGCGGATTTTAACGAAGATCAATAATACTAATTACAGACTAAACCTAACGGTTCTAGCGACTCTGCAGTCCAGAGTTCAACCTGAGCTCAGGTCTTCTTCTAAACTCTAACTTAAAAATAATTATCTTCAAAACAATCTAACAACAATTAATGTTTAACCAGTAAAACAAAACCGGAAACTTACATTGTTTAGATCAAAAACAACAAGACATGTTAGAAACTTATACTAAAAATTTGAATAAATTCTCAAAACAAGTTAAATAACAAAAAAATATAAATTTATTAGACTCAAAACACTTCCTATAAAGCATTTATTAACACTTTTTGTAACGATAATAAAGCAACAATCAATTAAACAACAAAACTTGTTTAATCCAATTCAAATATCAACAATCAACTCTTCACAAGAAATAAACCTTAAATACTACTAAAATTCTACTACCTCCACTCCAATACAAACTTCAAATAATTGCAGACCTTTTACAAGAATTCCAAATGTCACTTAGCTAACCTTATGTTGATACAACACCTCTTTACAATTTATTTATATATTGAACAAAACATTGATATGGATCATTCTTATATTCACATATCGGATCAGTGGTAAAATTAGATGATGATGTCATTACCCGGAACAGCTCTTCCAGAGGACGATTCCCGATTCAATATCACATGATTGCTAACTACGATGGAGAAGGTGGAAGTAAGTTAACTCGTAAACTAAAATATAATTTGTTAATAATAAGAAAATAACGATAAATAATAAGAAAAGAGTGCGTATAAAATAAGGACAGGTCAGAGTTAACTTCCTCATATACTGATATTATTACTTAAAAAACAGCACTTTCTGCAGTTGAGTATAATTATAAAATTTTTATTCAACATTAAAAAGACTAACGTTTTCATTTGAAAGAGAGTAGTAAATACCAAAAACATTAGGTTTTTTAATGTTGAATAAAAATTTTACTATTATACTCAAAAAACAGCAAAAAGTGCTGTTTTTTAAGTAATAATATAAATCATTAATAAGAAATCATTTTTCAATTCTTGAATTGGATCAGTGATATTAATTTAGAATGGATGACATCATGTGACAAGTAAGTTCACTGAGAAAATAGAATTTCTGTTCCGTAACTCATACTTTCAAACATCCAAGAAGACATGAAATGTGAGTTAACCCTAAACTAAATATAATACTTAAAATAATAATAATTAATAAAAATAAAGAAGAGTTAATAAAAAGTAATAATTAGGATAGGCCAGGGTTAAATTTTCACAAGAATATGGGTGTAAAGCATGGAATGTAGTGGATAACAGATAAAAATATACAAGCTTCATTCAAAGGCAACTGAGTAACTATCCTGAAGAATCAAAAGTTATAAATTATGGGATAGAAAGACAGATTATTTTTTTGTTAGTTGAGATGAAACATTTGATAAATATTCTTTTCTTTTCTATGCAAGTTACAAGTAAATAAACACATAAGCAAACCAAATACAAATGAATGCATGGAAAATCTTTGATGAACTGACCATCTATGTAGAAAAAGATAAAGCAGATCAAATGCAAAAGGAGAATCAGGAAGTTGATAATGAGGAAGAGCTAAGTCAAAATTTACTTTTATTACAAAATTAAAATGTGAGACTGGATGCCACTCAACCTCCCATTCAATTGCATAGAATTGAGCCAATACTGAGACATTCAGAATAATTGGCAGTGAAGCTTCAAGTGAAAAAGATGTTATGTTATGCAATATTGCCAAGCTCAGGATGTTGAATTTATATCATATATAACTGAACTTATATCATATCCTATTATGATATAAGAAGCAGTACCTTATATGGATGAATGGAAAGGTGCCATGGATGAAAAATTAGAAAACAACCTTTAAGACAAAACAACACTTGGACCATCATAATGTGATCAAAAGGAAGATGAATTGTGATGTGAAGTGCAAGTAAATTTTCAAGAGAAAATTTAACAAGGATGGAAATCTAAAACAATATGATGCAAGACTGCTGGCATGTGTTTTACGAAAGTTGAAAGGATTGACTATAAAGAGACCTTTTCAGCAATTGTTAAGACAAAATTTCTCAGTATCTTATTAGCAATAGCAATAGAGCAAGATTGGAACATTCTTTATCTCAACATTACCCTTATCTAGACAGAATATTAAAAGAAATTATTTACTTGGAAAAACTATCCATGCAGATAGGAATTAATGAAAATAATATGTATGTTTGCTGAAGGAAAGCCATTTACATGTTACTTAAATATGGAAGGGAATAGAATTTACATCTTGGCAAATTTTTGAAGTCAATTGAACTTAACAGATCAAAGGTAAATCCATGCATTTACTATAATAAAAGCCAAGAATTTATCCTTAACTTACTCATCCTGTCTAAAATTGAAGTAACCATTGAAGTATTTAAAAATAAAATCATTAGAGTTTTGAAAGTAAAAAAACCTAGAAAAAGTAAATTACATCTTATCCATAAAAGCTGAAAGACGTGAAGATGGTTCTTTCATCTTAGACAAAACTATTTATGCTGATGAACTGCTGAAAACTTTAGAAATGGATAGGGCAAAGGAAGCATCAATACATTTAGATTCTAAGTATGAAGTTTAGAAACTTATCAATATTACCAGACAGTTGGAGGTATTTTATATTTAGCAGGAGGCACAAGACTAAATTTAGCATTTACCACCACTACCTATATGAGTCAGTTCAATGATTGACCTAGTAAGGAGCATTGGGTTAATGTGAAATACATCTTTCACTATGTGAAGCAGATGAGAGATTTGGACTTAATATACAGTTGAACTGGACAGTGATTGACTATTTTCTGCAATGTAGATTGGACTAATGATAAAACTGATTTAACAATTACATAATTAAACTTGCAAGGATGGCAATTTCCTGGGGTAGCAAGAAGTAGTGAACAATGGCACTATCAAGCCATGGATGTCTGATACTTGGCTATGTGTTATGCAGCAAACAAAACATTTTAGATGCAAAGTTTCTTAAAGGAAATTGAAGGGAGTAGATTTATTTCATCACTGCAAATTCTATTTATTGATAATCAAGGTGAAATATTGTTAGAAAGAATCAGATGATATCAGAGAGAAATAAACACATTGACTCGCAGTATTTTTTCTCCTAGAAAAGATTGAAGAAAACAACTTCTTTTTTAATTACATATCAATAGCTGATAATTTGACAGCTATGCTAATTAAAATGCTAAATGATAAGAAGAAAATTAATTCACCAATCAAAATTAGAGCTTGAAAATAATCTATGAAAAAATAATGAAAAAGAAAAAAATGCAGTTATGCAAGGGAGAGAAATAGAGTAAAATATATGTCTAATTTCCAGTAGATGGCATTGACACTTCTGTTGAAAATATCATTTGAGCATCTAATTTTTTTTTATTACTTACATTCTTTCCTTCTTGATATGCAGTTCTCTCTATAGATAGATGTAATAAATTTTCATCTTTGTAGTTAAGGCTGAATTCACATATACCACAGCAGAACCACACCATGCCCACAAAATTTTGGTCGGTTTGTGGATGGTCATGAATTATAATTATATTAATATAGAAACGCATAATCTACTCAGACGAGACCATTAACTGAAGTCGGTTTCGACCGTTGCGGCAATGTATGGTCCATGTGAGTTAGATTGCGCGTTTCTATATTAATATAATTATAATTCATGACCGTCCACAGATCGACCACAGTTTTGTAGTCATGGCAGGGTTCTGCTGTGGTACATGTGAGTTCAGCCTAACTAATCTTGTTTATTAATTTTTGGCATTCATTCTCAATATTAACATGATATACCGGTATGTATTGGATTGAAATTTTAAAATCTGAAAAATTGAAACATCAAAATATATCTGGCTCTAATGTTTTTGAAAAAGAGATTGTGGACTTATGGTATTTGTTTATACATTTGAACAATAATTTATGCATTTTTTATATGAATTAACAGAATTTGATAATATAACAAATTTTATTTAATTATTTAAAGGATTGTTTTTGCTTATTTTAACAGTTGTATTTTTCCTCATAAAAGATTTTCATCATAAATTGCTGATATTAGGATAAGATTACTTGGGATTAATAGAAATGTATTATTGGTAGTACTGTAATAAGTTTATTGGAATTTATGATGAGTAAATAATTAGTTTGTACTCTGATGAATTTATAAACATTTATAAAAAGTAAATAATTGACATGAATGTATTTGAAGTTTTCATACTAATAAGATGAATTAATTTCAGGTTCACAATAATGAAGTTTATTAGAAAAATTAAGAAAGTATTTTAATTCTTTATAGGTGATAAAGTTCTTACACAGCGATTAATATTTGATAAAAAAAAAACAGATGATGTTGTTCATTTCTGGAAATCTGATGAAGGAGAAGGAAAAAGGTAAAGGGAATTACTGTTTAATATAAAATATTCTTAGAAAAAGTACTAATTCTAAAATAGAATTACTCTCCAACTCACAAAATTTTAAATACAAAACTGATCAAAAATATACTATCTGCATCTGTAATAATTAATCATTTTGAGAATTTATTATTCTGTTGCATTATTGATTAAATTAATGAAAATAATTAGAAAAATGTAAACTGAGTTACTATAAAAAAATTAGTAATTAGTTTATAAAATGATAAATTATTTTATTTATAATTTTGAATTATTTAATTATAGTTACGTGGGGCCAATGATTGATTGTTTATTTAGATTAACAAACTTTTAAACAATTAATTTAAAATTTATAATTAATATATTATCTAGATAATACAGGGTGGGCCAAATTAAACCAAACCCAACCAATGACTGGCTCCCATATCAAAGTCAGTTTATCTTGGCCCATCTTGTATATATTCTATGAGATTTAAATAAATTCTGAAGTCCAGATCAAGAACCTAGGACTTGACAGGAATAGACATATTAGCCATAATTATTCTTTAAATTGTCTTCTATTAAAACTAATTTATTAAAATTCTAATAGACATAGTACAAGATATTCTTGCAACTTATATATAAGTTAACACTTGTTCAAAGAGAACAAAGAAGGAAAGATCACAGATAACAATTTGAACTCATAAGGATACATGAGAAAATGCACTACTTGAATTATTTATCAATTTACCTTTATTAACAGAGAGAAAGATAACTTAGTCTTGCTCCTACTGTCTTCCCATTCCAGGAAAGAGTACCAACAATGCCTTTCTTGGATAGAAGATAATGAAGCAAGGTGCTTCCTCTATCCAAGAAAAAAATAGAAAGCAAAAAAATTAAAAGACAAAAATCTTTGTTACCCAGCTGTGCTCTTCTTTTTATTAATTCCCTTCTACCAATCAGATTATTTTTTGAGAGTTCACTGATTCAATTGTTTGTCTGTTAGTCATTAAAATTCCTCCCCTCACATCTAATTGGGCAATTGGGAATCATCACTCCTTCCATCAGCAGTATCATTTTGATTTATCTCTCTCTGCAATGATTTAAAGTTTTGCCTTTAAGCGTTGAAAACAGAATAAAACTTTTGGTCCTGCCAATAAGTTCTAATTATATCTCAGATCTTTCCATCATTTTCAAATATATAACTTTCTCCCATTTCAACTTTTGTATGAGTGTTTTGGTTTCAAGTTTCAGTTTTTGATGAGAAAGATGTATTTATTTTCTTTGGAATTTGTTACTTTATCCAAAAGAAAAATCCTTCTTCAATAAGAAAATGTTTGCATTTTGAAGATGAATTTGTTTTTTTTTTTCTTAGTGGTAACCAATATCTTTCTTTCATTCAAATAACTTTCCTTTTTCCTTTATTAGCTTCTTTTTAATCTCTATTGAACAGAAGTTCTTTCCATCTGACAGTTTGTATTGAGAGGAAGAGTTTTACTTTATTTACAATTGTCAAAGGAAAAACAGATAAAATTAGCCATATAAAAATTTATTATACAAAAATTGATTATTTTTCTTTCTGAAATAATTAAAATATGTTGAATCATTAAAATTAATAGTTTTACAAATTGTGGTCTCAGTTATATTCATTAATTTGAAAATTAATTTTTGATTAATGTAGTTTCAATAATAATTTCACACTTACTAAAAATATAAAGGCAAGAAGTTTCCTGTTGTTATATATTTCTAAAATAATAATAATTTTAGAGCATTATACTCACATGCTTCATTTATTTAATTATTCCAAGCTTCAAAAATTAATTAAATCATCAATTAAATCAAACAAGGTGGTGATACTTGATATAAAAGACTATAGGAATACTTCACTTTAAAGCAAAGCATCACACTTACTAAAAATTTAACACTTTACTAATATGGAACTTTTCAATTATATTCATGTTTATTATATTTAGCACTTGCCTTGCTCATAAGTTTTCTATGATGACATGCTCATCAGCTGATTTTGAATTGAATTAAGCAAGTAGACTGTGGCATTTTGTTACACATACTCAATTTGTTTTTCAGCCAAGCACTATTGTGCACTTAATAAATGACAGTATAAATTTTTTTTAGGCTGTTATATATATACTGGAATGCAGTGGTGTAGCTACAGTTCGAGCTACCTGGGATGATCTTTCAATTGCTGCACCTCCTTTGAGAAATACATAATACACATCAAACCTATTTAGACACAATTTGAAAATTAAGTTTAAGAAAAGATAATTTTATTTCTTTTATTTATAAATTAAAATACAAAAATTACAAAAAAAAATTTTTAATGCCAAAAATGCTTTCCTAAAAAAAAAGTGCCACCCACCTCTAGCTATGCCATTACTGGAATGTGAAAAAATGCTGTGATTTGCTTTATGGTGTTCTGAACAATAATCTGCCATATTAGCAAGGTTATACCTGTCTATTTACAAGCAAAGAAAGATATTACAAATGAAAATAGATTCTTTGTGAAGGGATCAAGAATAATAATTCTGGGAAACTCTGACAATATATTATTGGGAGAATTTATGATAGACAACAGGGAATAGCTAAATGTAGAGAGAGGGCAAAAATAGCAATTTAGTGGTCTAGAATTTCTAACAGCATTCAGTGGATTTGTGAAAGGATGTGCTTAATGCTTTAATGGAGTTCACAAACAATAAATAATCATTTCTACACACTGAATTCTCAAACAGATGGAGCTGGCAGAAGTTAGAGATGAATCTGTTTAACCTTAATCAATGTTGGCTTCTATTTTTATATTCAGTAGACTCTCGATTTTACAAACTCTTATGGACCACAAAAAAGTTCGTAAAATCGAAAGTTCATAAATGGGAATGGCATTAATTAACATTAGAGACTTTTTGGGACCAACTAAATAGTTCATGAAAACATATGGCTCATAAATTGGAGGTTTATAGAAACACTTCACTGTAATTACTATTCAAGATATCCCAAATTAATTGAAAGATGCTGAAGGAAGCAGAAATAATCCTACTCTTAAATCCATTTTCACAAGGCATGATACTCTAGAAGTACATACTGATAATAGTATACAATTCAGCATTACTAAAATCCATATTTTTGCAATTTGCTAAAGATTGGGATTTAAACATCAAACATCAAGTCTCAATTTCCTTCAAAGCAACAGATTTACTAAAGCAGGGATTAAAATTATAAAAAGAAGTTTAAAAAAGTCAGAGAATTGATACAAAGCTCTTCAGAGTTACCAAGCAATTCCATTATCAATTGGATTCTTTCTGGCTGAACTTCTGATAGGACAAAGAATTTGAGTATTCATTCTCATCCCACCTCTTTTATAATAAAAATTTCAAAACAAAAAATGCTAATAATGCAGAAAAATAGAAATGAGAGTCAAAAAACATAATTTTCAACAGAAGACACAATGCACAAAAAATTATAACTGAAACCTGATGATAGTCTGGATCAGGGATCGACAAACTGCGGCTCGCGAGTCACATGAGGCTCTTTGGGTAAGTATATGTGACTCTGAAGCAGTGGCGGCTCGTGGATGATTTTTGTGGGAGGGCTGAAAAAAATTATAATAAAATACGTAGTTAAAACTTTATAAAGTTTTAAAATAACATTTATAAAATTTTTAAAGAATTTTATTCACATAATGGTGATTTCATTTGTTTTATAGATCTAGCAAAACTTCGTGGCACTAAGATGCGCGAAGAGTCATGCCTTGCAACACGCTTGTAAAGATAAACGAATCTTAAAGTTACATGCATCTTAAAGTTAAGTGAAGCGTCACGCCTCACGACGTGTTGCCGCAGCGTGACGCTTTGTATATCCCTACGATATAGAAAGGGAGTGGTGGGGATGATTTAGCACATGGTAGGCAACTCATTGCTCGCACTGATTAAAACCAATGAGAAAAATTTTTTGTGTTTTTTTCTTCATTTAATAAAGATATAATTAATATAACTTGTTACCTTAAAATTTTCCTTTTTTATAAAAATATATTTATGGCTCTCGAATAATTTTCAAATTATTATGATGGACAGGTTTGGCTCTTCCGTCTCAAAAGTTTGCCGACCCCTGGTCTGGATAATTTATTTATAATATTCTGGGATAATCTGAACTGAAATGAGGAAAACCATGATTATACATTACTGATAAAGAAAAACGGATGATAGGATGCAATTAGTTCTATCTCTTTTTTCTCAAAAATAAGGAGGGAGATGATGGTTATTGTGACCCATTAGACAATGAGCCTGACACAATTGACCAGAATGAGTCAAATGGAGCAATTAACCTATAAAAACAGGACAACAATAATCAAAAACTTGACTAACACTAAAAATAGATTAAGTTCAGATGCAATTATCTCCAGTAACTGGACCAATTAAACAATTACAAAGAGTGGATGATTGAGCAAGAAACCTGAGTATATAATGGAAAAGTGTTAATGTTATTGTTTTAATTGATTTTCTACTCTTGTAACTTAGGGAGTAGATGTGTGATTGGGGCATGTTTTGCTTGTTTATATATCATTGTATCTGCCAAAATTCTAAAAAAGAAACTTCAATCTGACATTGGCATCTCCGATCATTACTTTAGGAATATGGTTATTCGTAGAATATCAGTTAATGTGTGCAAGTCATACTAACATTCCTCTAGTATATCATAATTATAAAATAAAAACATTCTAAAACAATAGGAGTAGAAATGTTAGAAGGATATCCCACCTTTAACTTTGAGAAATCGCTAGCATCCTATTTTTCTAAATTTCTTTCCTCCCATCTATACCCTCTCTTTGTTTAATGATGCCAAAAATCTACTTTCATCTTTCAATGTATATAATATATTTTCTCTTCATTTTTCAAATTAGATATAGTTAATTTTACTTCTCTATATCTTTATTTGAAATTGATATGCTCACAAAAACTATCCTATTATCCTATTCTCTTTCATTGTCTAAGTTTAAAGCCTTCACCAATGCTCTTATCTTTATTACCAAAAATAACTATTTCCAGTTTAATGATCTATTTATATTCAACATAATGATATGCATATATTCTCTCCTTTATCAGAATTTTTGATAAAATTGTTATTTGTAATCTTGAATATAAGATTCTTTAATCTCTCTCATACATTCCTTATCTTGTATTTTATATCCATTATGTGGATGATAACTTCATTCTGTAACTAACTTTCAAAAAGAAAATTATTGCTCATTCCTTGTAGAAAAACTGCTTGGGGGATTCTCACCTGATTGGGAGAAAGCAATAATACTTAAAGTCCTTGTTAACTCGTTATTTTTTAGAGAAGCTTTAGAAATTGAATATTCCAATGCATTTAATAATCCATTCATATCAATAAAGCAAATCTGGCTTGCTACAATAAATTTTCAAGAATCCAAAAAATAATAGTTTCATTAATAATAATTTGTTTTATTTCTTTTTATTTTTTATCCCATTTATAATAAATTTTTCTCTATTTTATTTCCTCAATTAGAGTAGCAATCTTACTTATCTTCAGTTCTCTTTTTACAGCTACA
Source organism: Olivierus martensii (assembly GCA_000484575.1). Taxonomy (NCBI): domain Eukaryota; kingdom Metazoa; phylum Arthropoda; class Arachnida; order Scorpiones; family Buthidae; genus Olivierus; species Olivierus martensii. The sequence continues at coordinate 10,946 of AYEL01058538.1, forward strand.
TAACCCACTCTTCTTAACTGTAAGTCCTTTCAGTTTTCTCTCTTCCCATTTTGTTTCTTTTTTCTCTATCATTACAATTCTACTCTTTCTTAGTTGCATAGTTGTTTGCTTTTGCTAATTTTTTTCTCCTTCATTCTACCCTGACTGTTTGTTTCTATCCTTCTCATTTCTGCTCAAAAGTTATAAAACAAACTGCTTAAACTCATACTTTTAAAAAGTGTTTGTATAAGTCTATCATTTCTGCTCTCCCTTTTGTTATCAGTTGAGTATCATTTTATTTATCATACAATCTGATGATGGTCTCCATGCTTAAGATTGAAAGTATTTGTTTTGTGTAACTCTGTAAATATTTTACACCATTAAATCTTATTCATTTAGTATCATCATTTATTGCATATTAATTTGTATTTAATTGCCTTTCTCTAAATCATTTTTAAGTATTGGCCTGGAATCTGGTGCTACTTATTCATGCATAGACTAAAATGGTCTTTGTATCAGATTTTTGTGAATCATTTAGGATATTATTAAATTTAATAAAAGTTAATGGTCTTATTGGAATCAAAGGTTCTGTTTAGGTTTTGGCAATATTTTTTGTATTGATGTCTAGCTTGTTTAAGAGATTAAATGGCTAGGCTTGTGTTGGAATTCCACAATTTTAGAAATTCTTGGTTTCAGATCATGAATATAACATTGAAATAACTGTCATCCAAATAACCTGAAATATGCTATGTATGCACATGTCTATCTGATGTTGGAATTATTTTCTATGTATAAACTTTGATAGAAATCAGTTAAAGTTGATATATTTCTTTTATAATTCTGTGGTACTAAATGTCCTAAAGAGAATACTATGTTATATAGATAGCAGGAAGAGACCACATCAATTGATGTTTGTTATATCTGGTAAAGTTAAGTGTCTAACTGATTACTAATCATCTAACTGGTCACTGTAAGAGGTTATAAAAATGATGCAAGCGTGCATCAACAGTTAAAAGGAAAGAATTATTGCCTTTAAGGTGGGGTGATGTCTAATAAAGTCAAATGCATCCAGATGGCCACTATAAGAAGTCATGAAGATGATGCAAGGGTATGTCAACAGTTAAGTGCCTTTAGGGTTGGGTGCACTCTGCCAGTCTCGGTGGGAGATTGTGTCCTGGTGTCATTGCATTCAGTACTTTCACTCTCTCTCAATTCATGATCTTGTTGTCCTTCTGAGTCAGTACTCATGTTGTCCTAGTCTCCCAGGACAATTGTTCTTTTGTATCACCTCTGAGATAAAGAATTAAAACTTGTTACATGTTCTTAAATTGTGTGTCTTGAGTTTATTTTCAACTGCGACATATAAAAATATATCAATGTTCTTCTGAAAAAACTTGGTTTTGCAATAAAAGTGATCATAATTTTAAAAGCAAATAATCCTTTAACTTTTTGCATGTTAAATAAAAGGGAATCTATGATTATTTTTATAATATAAGTACAATAAATATTTTATGTATAATAATCTGTTATTAAATAAGTTCTTATAATTCAAATTATCTTTTTGTAATATTTATTTAACATACCATATAATTTGAGCTTTTTAATACTTTAGGAGACTTCAATTCCATTCCTCTCAAATTCTTAAAATACTTCTATGCATTTTTTTATTAAATTTATTTTTGTTTTTTAAGTGGATTATTTTTAAGTACATTATGAATTTAATTTTATTGTGATTTAAAAACTTGTATTTAATTTTCAGAAAAAATATAATATCAACATTTGTAACAACAGAGAGTGGCCTTACTAGAGTATTTCCTTTGAGGTATTTAAATATTTTCTGTAAATATTAAAATAATAACTTATTATTTATTTAGTTTATTGTAATTAATTTCTTACAGTAATAGCTTTACTACTGCATTATAGATAGTATAATTAGTCACTTTAAATTCTCTTTTCTATAAACTGTCAATTATAAAATCATCTAGTAACTTTTTTAAGCCATTCAAATACTGGTTTAAAACACATTAATATAGAATATAATTTGCAATGTTATTAATATAGAATACATTTACAATGTTCAAAAATAACAATGGTTAATTTACCTAACAATGTAACTCTATAATATTTTCAGAATCTGGATAGGCCAAATCTTCTAAGTACTCAGATATAAATTCCAAAAATATACCACTAAATGGCACAAACAATGACCAACTGGAACTCTATGATTGTTAGACAAAATAACCAAAAAGTATTAGAGGAATAAATAAATCAGTGAGAACATATATAACAGTAAAAATAATCAATTTATTCTGAAAAATAGTAGTAACATTTTCAGTTATTGATTAACAATCATCAGTGTAATATTTTGAATGAATGAATAAAGTTGAATACTATAATATTAAAACAGTTACTTTATTGTAACACACATGATGACTTCAGCGTGACCTACATCTGGTCATCCCATACATGAAACTGACTGGATAACTGACTGACCTCCTAGTGGGAAAAGGGAGTTATATAAATATATGTTTACAATAGTTATATTTCTTATGTGATAGTGACATCAAGATATCACAATCAGCTACATATATATAAACAGATAATATAAATATAGAACACAATTCAAACAAAGTTGATTTGCAAATGTTTTATAAAAACATTCTAAGAATTTTAGAATCAAATTTTCAAAAAAGAATTAAAAAAAATCTGTTTTCATTTTTCCTGGCAGATATTAAGAAAGCAAGTTCTCCAACATTAAATTTCCAGTAGATCATGTTGTTAACACAAAACAGATTTCTCTAAAGTAGCTAAGAGCTTTGTGTTTTCTCTTTTTATTGATATTAACTTTAATTTGTTATAATGAAAACCATAAGATATAGCATTGTCCTCCTGCAGCTCTTCACTGCACAATCTTTTCTTTTTATCTATAAAAAAGAATAGTTACAGTAAGAAAAGATTTTGCAGTAAGAGCTGCAGGAGGATAATGCTATACACTTTAGTGTGAAAATTAATCCTACTACTATGAAATTTAGGAAAAAGTTTGAAAGATTTACAAGTAAGAAACTAATGTACACCAGAAGAAATATGATTTTTAATCTAATAAGAAATAATAAAGACCATTTAGAAGATTATAAGTGCCCAGGAATTTATGAAATCCTACTCACTAATAGAGGTATTAAAAGGGATGAAGTTTATATTGATAATACATTTAAATCTTTGGGATCTTTATTAGTGAACACAAAGATTTGAAAAAAGCATCTTTAGCAGAAAGAGTTTTGTGTTATAACACCATAGTTAAATGGGATGATGTCAAGTTAGAAAAATTGTGTGTCCTTTGAAGATTAGAAATGCAGAATAACTCCAGATTTTAAAAAATAAATTGAGAAGTGGTGGAACCATTAACATATTGGATTCAAGTTTTGTGACTGAGGCGTAAGTCTAGTGCAGTAAAAAATGTTAAGCCTGTAATATCTTATTTGATTTATATGCTGATGATGATGATTTTAATTGATGTAATCTTAAAATTGTCAGCTGTTTTTGTTAATTTGTTAATATGATTATTGTATTTTCTTATAAAATGGTTACTATAGTGATATATTGGTTGCAATATGGTCATTTATGGCCAATGTTGATAGTCAGGAATGTTTGTACTTATGGCAACAGCTGAATCTTAACTTTTATTGTGATTAGATTACTATTAGGGTTTGTCAGTTTTTAAAAACCGGGTTCAAAAACGGTTTTTTGGGGTAAATTTGTAAAATTCACAAACTAGTTTTTAAATTTAAAAAACCGTTTTAGATACTAAAATTAATATGAAAAATTTAATTAATTATTTAATTAAAAACTTTAACATTTTTACTTGAAATTGCTTTAATAAATAAAATTGCAACAAACTTTTGATATACAGATAGGCCTCGATTAGCGCGACTTCGAATAACGTGAATTCGATTAGTGCGACTTAAAAAATTGATACAGTTATTCGGTTAGTGTGAGAAAAGATTTGATTCGTGCGAGTTGTAAACACAGATCAGTCTTACTAACAAAGCTCCTTTTATGATGTCAATTATAAATTACCGTTAATTTTCGGTTAGTAAAACCGGACGAGGAGCAGTCCAAGAACGGTCACACGATTTTGAAGGGGTGAAACATCAGAAAGATGGGCTTTTTGCCGTTAACTGTTTAACATTACTGTACTATTATTTAGCTTTGCTATCGTATACATACAGTAGAGTACAGAATTTTCTCTTTTAAAAAGTATCGAAATGGATAAAAGGAAGAACACTTTTGATGATAAAACAGGAAACGAAAAAAAGAGAAGTGATTACGCTACAGCAAAAAATGGATGTGATTGAGCGACATAAAAGCATTCTTTGTTAAATTTTTTTAAATAAGGATATCTTTACAAATTTATTTGCCTATTATATTGCTGTACTACCGATATTATTTATTTTCTTTTGTTTATTACCTGATTTCTTTATTTAAAATAAAACTTGTGAAAAAAATTTGTTTTTGTTATCTTTTGTGTCATATTCTGCTAATAAACAAATAGAAAACTTGTTAAAAATTTCTCATTGGTTCATTAACTTCGCTTATTAATGCTATCTGGAACTAATTTATTGATTCAATAAAGTTTCAATGCTTAATTGCAAATCGGCCTATTCACTCAATTCTCAACCCAGAATTGGTGGCCAGGCGGCGCTCAACTTCCACTTTCGATTCGCTATTTTAGTTTTGATTTGGCGATTGGTTTGATGATGATATTAGATGCAATCCTGGTAAGTTATTAATTTAGATGATGAACAATGATGTAAAATATGAAATTAAATATTTCTTAAACAGTTAGTGTTAAGTTTATTGTGGTTATTCATCGTGAAACTTAGCTAATGGCCGGAATCTCACAAAGCAAGAACCAGTTACCATATTTTCCATAGAGTTAATACTTCGATTAGTGCGAATTCGATTAGCGCGAGAAATTCATGGAACCAATTATTCGCGCTAATCAAGGCCTACCTGTATTTGCAAAATCCACAAAACATTTCAACAAAGAAATATAGTATATTTCCACTAGCTTCAAAACTCAATATTATTAAGTTATCTAGAAAATTATTGTCTAGAATATATCCAAATTCTGGTATGGATCTTTAATCTGATGATGAATATATTAGAGACGGAGAAACTCTAATAGAAGCCATGGAAAAATCAATTCAAAGATTCTTGAGGAACCTCAAGAAATGATATCAAAACCAAAGATACTGAAGGCTGAATATTCAGTATTTGAGACAACCAATAAACAAACAAAGAATTTAGATTTATTATCTGATACTTTGAAAACAATAAAACCAAGTTCAGTAGCCAGTGAGAGAATTTTATATTTCACGAAATTTTGTATCTAGAATAAGAACAAGGTTAAGTAATTGTTCAGTGGACATTTTATGTTTTTTGAAATCATATTTTCTGAAGAAAATTACTAAATGATAAAAATTTAGGATTTGTATTTTGTATGGATTTTAATTATTTTAGTTTTATTTTTTATTTGGTAGGTTGATGCATATTTTATTTTATTGTATTTTTTGTAGTTCCATAAATATATAAATAAATTGAAAAAATTTAAAAGAGAGAGAAATATTTTTTACTATTTTAATTATATTTTGTTTTTTTTTGCAAAAATTCGAAAACCGGTTAAAACCTGTTTTTCTGAAATATTGGAATTTGAAAACCAGTTTCTTTAAAAGTCGGTTTTTGTATAAATCCTAATTGCTATGATAATTGGAAGAGCCTACCCAGCCCAAGCACCGCAACCAACAATGGTCTATTGTGCACTCTATGATAACTGAAGTTTAAATGTTTAGTAAAACTGTGCTTTTGAATTATAGATGTAAGTTTACTGACAAGAGTTATTTATATGTGCTAAAAGTGCTTTAAATAAATGTTTTAATTCTTTAAAAATTGGTTTTGAAATACTTCTTTATACAGTGAGTGATCGGTTAATATACTGTTTGGATAACGAACAGTTTCATGAAAGACTTTTATGTTCGGATAATGAACACTTCACAGAACAAACTATGGGACCCATGGATTGATGGAATGACAGGTTGGCCGGATAGCTGCCTGGTAAAGCTGTGGCTTACCATCCTGGAGGATCCAGGTCCCACTCCTTCAATTTTTTAGGAGGGATCTGGCCCCGACCTGTTGAACCTCATCCTACAGCCATCTGGTTGACCCCGTCATGGATGTTGGCCAGACTGTGATGAGCTCTATAAGTAGCCGCCGTCAGATAATTATCTCACAAAGATATGGCAGCTTAACTAATCTAATGGAATGACAGGCTTAGTCCTTTCTTGTTCTTGGAGATATGGATAAGGATGGGAGAACAGTAGTTTATTTTCACAATTAAAATGAATTCAAAGTCAACTTAAAACAAATCAAAGATTTATTAAAGAAGGTAAGAGAGAGATTAACAATTTTTTGGTGTTAGAATGGCACCCGTACCAGGTTAAGGTCAACAGGCTTAAACAAATCAAAGATTTATTAAAGAAGGTAAGAGAGAGATTTTACAATATTTCTGGTCTTAGAATGCATCCATACGAGGATGAAGTCAGTAGGCTTGGGATCTCTACAACAATGCTATTAATCACTTTCGAAAAATCCTGAAGAAGAGAGAAATGCAATTGACATCGGACAGATTCTTTAATGGAAAATAAACATAATAGATTAAAATGCAAGACTATAATGTATATATTATCGTTATTACATATAAATAAATGTAGTAAGAAATTATATAATTTTTTATTATGATTATTACATATAAATAAATGTAGTAAGAAATTATATAATTTTTTATTTTTATTTTTTTGTGTCTCCAGAACGAATTAATCTATCCCCATAAAAACCTATGGTAAATCAATGATCGATTAACAAACATTATCTTAGAACAGATTATGTTCGTTAACCGATCACCCACTGTATATCTTACTTTACTGTATATCTTACTTTATCACTGTATATCTTTTAGCTGTGTTTGAATAGTATTCAGATATTTAATAATTTATTCTTAATAAATTAAGAAAATCTAAATATTAAAAAATATTTCAAATAAAAACATCAATATGAGAGGAAGCCAAAAAGTTCTTACCCTCATCATGAAGTAAATATGCTAGAGATCTGAAATTTGATCCTCCACTCTTCTTTCTCCATATATCCGTCTCCTAGGCCACATACTTCTCACATCTGTGAAACAATTTAATTCCATCCTTGTAGAAGATGTCAGAATTGGAGGCAAACCAACTCTCCAAAGCAATAATAACCTTCTCATCATTGAAAAAACTTTTTCACAAATGTTTTTTCATATTTTGAAACAGGAAGAAATCTGAAAAGTGTTAAGTTGGGAGAATTTTGGGATGGGGCAAGGTTTCATAGCCATATTTGAGTCATATTTAGGCAGAAAAGTGACTGTTTCTGCAATGCAGTGTGCAGGTGCATTGTCAGCTAGCAGCAACACATTTTAACAGCAAACTATATCCTTTTTCCTTGATAATGCCTCATAACTTTTATAGCAAATTCCTGTATCTCTGTTACTGCTGATCCTTTTTTTGTAAATCTGTCAATATGACAATTTTGCTGCCCCAAAACACTGACATGACCTTACTGGACAGCCTTATCTTCGGTTATCCTGTAGGCTGGTGTGACCACATTTGACTTCCTGTTTCCATTATTTCATAGTCTCATATGATGGACATTATTTGCCATACACAGCTGGCATCTCTTTGTGATTGTTTGTGCAATTTCCCTTGAAGATGAAGAAACCAAATCATGGCTTGATATTCAATTTTGTCCAGCATGACACCTTCTTCTACTATCATGTTTCTAACTTCAGTTAAACAGGATCTGTCAAAACAAAACAAGACATACATATTAGTAAGATAGTGACTTATCATTGTTTTTACACTTACAGATCTATAGCATACATACAACATGGTGAGGGTAAGAACTTTTTGGCCTCCTCCTGTACTAAAATAGATTATGCTGCTTTTAATAAATTATATTATTTATTCAGTTATAATAAAAAATACTTAGGAGTAAAATAATCTTTAATTTGTTTCTGTAGTGTTGAGCATCCATAATATTTTTTTTAAATAAAAAATTGATTTATTTATATTCCTGTTATATTGGTATTATAATTGTAATAAATTAAAATATATGAAATATCGGACAGAAATTTAGACTTATCTTTGGGTCTATTTAAAAATTTTATAATTGAAATTTTATTTTTATTTATTAAGTGTGAGGGTCACAAAGTATGAAGAAATTATAGGGCTCAGAACTGGTTGTCATTATATTAGTAATAAAACACTGAATAAAGGAATTTTTTACCAAAAGAATCTTAGGGATTTAATATGCAGAAAAAATTAAGATATGAATTAAAAGTTATAAATTATTATATAGAGCAAAACAAAATCATTGATTTAAAAATTATAATATATTAATTCATTGATTATGAAATTATTTCTTTATAAAAACAAAAATTATCTCCACAAATGAAAAAATTGATATACCTTAGTATAGTTTGCTAATGCAAAAATTTGTAAAATAGCAATTAATTAAGAAGCAAAGCAATATGGCATCCATATAGCTATGTAGTTCTCTAACAATGCAAAAAGTTAGCATATAGCTATATATTAGATGCAAGAAATCACAACAAGCACTTGAAGCAGGATAAATATACTAATTTATTATTAGATATATATAATATACACTACATATACTAATAATACTTTGCTTTCTGGAAACGTTTTCGGCCTACTATGGCCTTCCTCAGCCGGTAATCTCAAGCGAGTTAGTATATGTAGTGTATATTATATATATCTAATAATAAATTAGTGTATTTATCCTGCTTCAAGTACTTGTGATTTCTTTTGTCAGTAGAAGCAGCGGAACTCAGTTGTTTATACTTGTTGTGATTTCTTATAGTTGTAAGTCTTTTACTAATTTAAAATAAGGTTTATAATAAAATTTATTTATTCAGTGTGAATATAGTAAATTTATTGTGTGGTATTAGAAGCAGCAGAACTCAGTTGTTTATAGTTATATATTAGATGTTTATTTTAACTCTTAATACCTCTATGTACCTACATATGATTGTGTGTGCACTATTTTTTACTCATTACAAAGACATGAAGTAAAAGTTAAATATTCTCCATATTGCATTTTATAGCACAACTATATCAATATAAAATTCTATAAAAATATCTGAAATATAAAAAAATGTACATGTTCCTAATCTTGAAACTAAGATAAATTTATTCATATTTTAGCATTAAAAACTACTTATAAAGTGTTGAGGTAATTAAACAAAATATATTATAACAATTAAATATAATTTAGAACTTTTTATTTAATGAATTATATTCTTAATTTAAATTAAATTGCATTTCATTTATTTCAAATATAATTTAACATATTCATATATTTTAATTTTAAATTGCATTTCATTTATTTCAAATATAATTTAACATATTCATATATTTTAATTTTTAGTGAGAAATTTAATATTTTAAAGGAGGTGGAAGATCCAAATCAATCAATATTTTTAATAAAAGCAACTCATGCAAAAGGATTTGTTGTTGTTTTACCTTCATCACTTTGTCAAGAAGGTAAATTCATAAAATATAATATTAAACATTTTTAAACATCAGTAACATTATTTAGCAAATAAAAGTAAACAATAAGCCAAGTAAGTAAGATAAATTGTTTATTCAAAAACGTTTTCGGCTATCCACGTAGCCTGACTCAGTTGAAATACAGACCAAAGAAGCTTCTCTGCATCCTTCTCATCTGGCCAAATTGGGGAACCAATCATTGATCAGTTCCTAACATCAACAAAGCTGCTATCCTTTCATATACATTTTTGAGAAAAACCTGACAAACCATTTCTAAAAACAACATTATTATTATTATTATTATTATCATCAAACTCTGATATTTTAGTACAGATAACAATAATAATATAATACAAAATGTAATTACTATCTTAAAAATCAGAATTACATAACCTTGAACTACTCGAAAAACATCCACTGTAAAGAAAACATATTTGGCTTATTGCTTACTTTTATTTAATGACTAAAATAAGAAGTATTTCAGTATTATTTTGCAAAGTTTAAATGATTGAAAATTAGAAACAAAATGCACAATGGAGATTTGCTGCAACTGATGAGTGGAAAGGTAATAAGGATAAAAATGGCATTGCTAGAAGTGTAAATCTGATGTTTGAAATCAGCTGCAAAATAATCAATTCCTGTTTGTTAAATGATTAAAATAAGAATGCACTTTATTATTGCATTATTATTATTATATTGAGGTATGTCAATGTGAGCACGGGATAACTCCGGAGCAAAAGTGCTATGTCGGACAAGAGTCAAGACATA
>AYEL01058539.1:0-16026 GCA_000484575.1 Olivierus martensii
CTACTATACTCTACATGTAAAATAAATAGAACACACATTCTCATTGTGTATTGATTTATTCTATATGTACAGTACAGTATTTTACAGCTGTTCTGTTTAAACTGCTGACAAGCAGGATTGCAGAGTCGATTATAAAAATTTAAAAATATTTCAGTGAAAATTAAATAAGATGATAATTTTAATATTTTGCATATTAATTAGATTTAATTTCATTAACTGTCGGCACACAAGAGATTAATAATTGAAAAACTTTCAATTGTACACACATTTTCTCTCATCAACAGTTTAAACAGTACAGATACAAACTACTATACTCTACATGTAAAATAAATAGAACACACATTCTCATTGTGCATTGATTTATTCTATATGTATAGTACAGTATTTTACAGCTGTTCTGTTTAAACTGCTGACAAGCAGGATTGCAGAGTCGAATGGCAAATGATTTGACTCCACCTTTAAAAAATATCTGACTCTTACTCCCTAAAATATGTAAGGTCAGACTCTAACTCCTGACAGTTTAAATATCCGACTCCACTCAAAAACCTCAGACTCTACACCCCAAGATTTCAGAATTGGATGGCAAATGATCCAACTCCAACTGCGGACAGTTTAAAATTCCGACCCTGACTTCACCCAAAAACCTCTGACTCCCCAACTTCAACTCTACAACCCTGCTGACAAGAACTGTATGTACAGTTGAAAGTGCTTCAATTATTAAAAGTTTATTTTTATGAACTTTTGCATATTGTCTGTCCATTTAGTGCTACTTATGTTATTATGATGTTGGTATCATAAAGGCAATAGATAAATAATTAATTACAATAAGATAATATCGAATATATACAATTCAGTATTTAAAACAAAGCAAATGTACAGTTGGTCCAAAAACGTGTTCAGTTAGGTGGAAAATGTCTGTTTTCCTTATAATACTTACAAACCAATGAGATTAATCAGTTCAGGTGAAAGTTTGAGTCTGCAGAGCTTTGGACACTACCATTTATTTCATCTAATCAACAGGGTTAGGTAAGCTTAATGACAGGTAGTTCAATCATTTTGTCTAAAAACTGATTTTGAGCATTTATTAGTAAAGTTTAAATTTATTATTTACAAATTAATCTATATTATTATTAATTTAGGCAAAAGTTTATTATTTACAAATTAATCTATGTTATTATTAATTTAGGCAAAATGAGCATTATATGGACATAACTACTTGAATAATTAAGAGATAAGTTGTCAAAGCACTGGAAACAACATAATGGTGGCTATGCAAAGTACAGGTTGATAAAAATCTGGCATTCTCGGGACCTGATGATTGTTGGATTTTCAAAAATTCTGGTCTTTTTGATGTTTATGTATGCTGTAAATATTTAACAGAAAAGGATTACTTGTACAGTGCTTTAAATAAATAAAATTAAATACTAAATGAAAAGAAAATGAAATTTTTAGGTTCAATAACTATATAAAAGACTGTAGTTCTACACAGAATGTTGATTCAACTAAATAAAATAATTCCTCAGAATTTTACTTCATTACTGTACCCTCAAAAAAAATTTAAAAGATTTTATTTAATGCCAATAAGCAAAAAAAAAAAGCCAGAAAAACGCCAAAATGTTAAAAAAAATTTCTAATGCCAACCATGTCTAAAAAAAGACAAAAAAAGCTCATTTGGTGTCAAAAAAGCCAATCTGGCCATCTTGGTTGCAAGCATGACCAAACATCTGAATATGAAGTACAGGCCCATCAAAACATGAACGACACCTCAAGAAAACACAAACGTGATAAATTTAAAAATGCGCTCTGACATTCATGCCAAAAAACTGATGGAATATTGATTATCAACCTGTATTTTATTTTATTGTTTTCAATTTATAAGAATGTAACATTTGTAATAATATTTTACAAATTTAATATTTATAATTCTTTTATACAGATAAATATTCGTTCTCCAATAAAAAAAGCAAAAAGAGAAGTGATGTGAAAATATGTAAAGATGTTTGATTTGAAAATCCATACCTTTTCCATAATTGTAATAAAATTAAAAACTGTTCCAATCAATTCTCATCGATAAAATGATTAATATTTGTTGACTGTAATAAAAACCAAACAATGTTTACTTTGTTTCTATGACAAGTTTAACAATTTTTTCATTGGATTATACAAATCCACAGTTTAGAAGTCTGTTTTATACGGGTCTACTATATACAGTTTATTTTAAAATGTGTTATTTTTAAAACAATATAATTAAATCTATATATAATAATCTGTAAGTTAAATATCTGTATTTGTCCTACTGATTCTATTATTTATTTGTAATCTGTGCAATTATGATATTGAAAGAATTTGTCTTTTGATATTGTAATTGTTACATATTGCAAGTTATATTTCATGAAACATTACTGCCAATCTCTCGATATGAGATCTTTTCTGAGTTTAATTTAAAAAAAAATCATATTTAGGCAAATGCATTTCATTCTTATCCTTGATGGGTGTATATGTGTATATATACATAGAATCAATTCTCATTATTTGCAGATTCCGTATTAACAAAAATTTATTTGCAACCACAAAATTGATATTCGCAGACTCCTGCTGAGCGGCAGAAATACTGTTGCCAATGTAAATCTCTATCTCTAATAAAGGAAGTTGTTTGTTACCAAATGTCGTCTCTGTATTGGTTTGTCAGAAAATTTCTCATTACCTATCCTTTCTCACTCCACAGATCGCAGGTAGGCCAAAAGCCTGTTCATATCGTCCGCAGGTCCCATAGAAGAATGTGGCTCTATGCTTAAATGCAGCCTCAAATTTAGGCACCTAACTTCCAGTGCATTTGCTTCTTATGCCGAAATTTTATAAGATTTGAGGCAAAAAATGACGCAGACAAGACTGACGCAGTTTTTCAACGCAGTTCAGAAAGACAATGTGTCATCTGTCACATCAAACATCTTGCAAAAACTATCATTCAAAAATAAGATTTTATTTACTACATAGTTAATTGTTTTAAAAAATTAAATAAAGATTACTTTAATTATAATACTGTATATAATAGTATACACTGCATATACTGTAATTATTTATATGTAATGTAATGCACATTAAATAAGGTGTCTGTAAGCAGAAAACACACATAAACAAAGTATGAAAATGTTGGGGAAAAAATTTTGCAGGAACCTAACTCTATATTTCCCATAGGCACAATGATTCACTAGAAGAAAGGTTTTCAGGAACCTAACTCTATATTTCCCATAGGCACAATGGTTCAGTATTTATAGAAGAATTTACAGAATGTAAGTACCGCCAATAGCGAGAATTGACTGTATATGGCTTATACATAATATATGGCAGCAAAACAAATACAGTATAGTTATATCAGCATATTTAGTATTAGAGACTTAAAAACATAAATCTGTAAATATCATACTCATAATTACCAATGTTCAAAATTTAAAAAATGATATTAGAGCATGTTATCTATTTACTCAATTCGTAACTATTAAGTATGCCTTATTTGAAAAGTGAGCAGCAATTAATCTTTTCAGTTTAAAATGCTGTAATCAACCCATCTCAGTCATATACCTCCCACCCCTATTCTCAATCAGTATGGATGTGTCTATTTTTAGCTTCCACAATGCAGGTTCAAATTGACAGACTTTATAACTGATCAACTTCTTGTAAGCTCCAAGAAGCACCTTTTTGGAACCAACTGTATATATCATGCCTACAATACTGCATGAAGATAAAAATAAAGAAAATACTAGCTAAAAACAAAAATGAAATACAGTCAAACCTCTTTAGGTAAACACCTTTTTGGAACCAACTGTATATATCATGCCTACAATACTGCATGTAGATAAAAATAAAGAAAATACTAGCTAAAAACAAAAATGAAATACAGTCAAACCTCTTTAAGCGCCACCATCGGTTCAAAGGTCCTCTCTGGCTGTAAAGGAGGGTGGCGGTTTATGGAGGGTTAATGGTAACATGTGAGAAAACATGTATAGACCAGAATGACATTGTTTCATTTAATTAAAGGTGATCAGAAATAAATTGCTGAGTAGCAGAAGGATTTTTATTTTTATATTCACAAATTAAAATCTTTTCGTGAACATCTAATGTCGATTTTGACATTTCTCCGAGTAAGAAACAGCAACGATACTCACAACAGTTGATTTATAAAAAAACGGTTTAAACTGTTCTTCTTCCGCAAAGTCGAGGTTATGGCTCTCCAGTCTTCTCCTTTTTTAAACGGTTATTTTGTAAAAATCCGTTTAAAGTTTTGGAATAGCTCATTTTGAAAACAGGGATGTGAATAGTCACAGGTGCGAGATTACAGTCTAATAAATGTTAACAGATAAATTACTTAATTGCCATCTTCTCTAGTGTTTCTATTTGTGTTGGTTGACCTTGCCATTCGATTGTTTTGGCGGTTTAAACAACTGATTTGTCTATTAATGAAATGGTTTTGCCTCCAGAAATGAGTGGTGGTTGGCGATTAGTGAGGTGGCAGTTTATAGAGGGAATTTCATGTTTTAACATATAGGAGCAGATCTGTTATTGGCTTTCATCAGGCAAATAACGAGGGTGGCGGTTTATAGAGGGGCGGCTTAAAGAGGTTTGACTGTGTATAAATTACATTTTTATGGTCAAGTTTCTAGCAAAAATAAACAAATTAGCTTTTTAATATTGCTTCTCAATCACACTCTGATTACTACATAATTGAATTCATTCTAAGCTAGACTACAAATTCCCACATCCCAAATCCTGTTGACTTTACCACGATATAGGAAGACTGAAGCCCAAGCTGGCTCCATCAAGTGAATTTTCTGAGGTATAAGATCTGAATTCAATCTCAGGCTATGGAGACCCTTGATTGAATCTGAATAAGTGAATTACTTTATTATATCTGATTTTATTGCAAACATTTCATGAATTGAAATATAAACAACTAACTAAAGAAACATTAAAGCCTAACATGACAAGCAACTGCTTTACATGCTGGTCATCAATTGACTGGTTACCATTATTGCAAAATTAATGATGATTATCATATGTAAAGATTTTTATCACAAATGATCACCATGAAAGTTGGTATCCCCCTGTACTAGTATCAATCAATAAGTAAAAGAAATAAAATGTAGATATTATATCAAAGCCATCTTTCAATTACAAAATTTAGGGAAAAATTATGTGAAGTTAACTCTGACCTATCCTATTATTATTATGCTTTCCATTATTATTTTGTATTATTTTCATTATTATTTAATGTATTATGCTTAGTTTAAGAGTAAACTCACTTTTTACTTTCTACCATCTCATCAGTTAGAAATTACATGTTAAGGACTGGAAGTCATCTCCCGACAAACTCTCTCGGTTTTTGACATCATCTAATCTAAATTATTACTACTGATCCAATGTGAGAATTTAAGAATGATCTCTTATCGATGTTTTATTTGGTACATAATTTAATTTGTAAAGAGGATGACATGAATTGATTGCTCTGTAAACTAAGAAATTTGAACTTGTTACATGATTTATATAAATGAGACAAGCTCAGAACTGTAAAAATCACTTGGATAAAAACATACGTGTCAACTGACACAGCAAGGTGTTTCACATTGAATTGAGATCCGCCATGAACTATAGAGGGTGCTACGGGCAGACGCAATGGCTATGGAAACGGTGAACAACACAACACAGAAAGCGTGTCAGCAGGATTGTTATATTTAGCGTTCAATAATCTCGTATGAAATTCTGAAAATTCTCATATTTTTGTGTATTTTTAAGACCATTCTCGTACTTACCATTAATTAAAACATACTGAAAAGGTTGGTTAGAGAAGGAAATGTGGTAAACGTGATAAACTTTTTCTTGAATTTAGAAACATTCATGTACCGAATAATAAATATTTTATTATTTTTTGGTTTTTCTATGTTAATTTTTCATTAACTCGAATATTATTCGGAATCAGATAATAAATCAATTCCTTCAATGCTGATTTCAGCTGAATCTAATTCTTCAGCTTTAGATATATTAATTTCAGCTAAATCTAATTCTTCAGCTACGGATATATTACTGCTATCATTTTTATTATTGAAATTATTAATTTTAATTAAAATGATTGATTGATTTCTCCAAGAAATCGTTAATCTGCCATCAGCAATTCAACATTTTTCTGGTAATGTTTTTTATATGTTTAAGACACGCTCACTATATAGTTGTATAATGAATATAATTTCAGTTTTATTGAAAACCTATATTACGTTTACATTATTTTATTACTAGATTACTTATTATAATAATGTGATAAATATATTTATATTGCATTGATAAATTTGAAAAATTGAAAATTTAAAATACTGTGATGTAAATTTTGTAAAGTTTTTCTAGACTGCGTTTATTTAAAAACACTTCAAGTCATTCCAATTGTGAAAGATACACTCCACAATTAGCTGTTAATTGTTTGAAGTGGTTAGTGCTAAAGTTTCTTACTATTTATTATTCCTAAATATAGCTTAAATATGTCCACTACCTCTTTACTTGAATAGACAAAGACTATACTCATTTCTCATTGATTAGAAACGAAGGGATAGACTACTTTTTGGTTGAAGAAAAATTTTTGATTTTTATTCTTAAAGAAAAAAGAATTCTGAAAATTATTGTAAATCTCAGGTATTAGATAGACGTAAGCTTGCATCTCATGCATATATCTAAAATTCCTATATGTTTACCAGAATTCTCTCATATATATTAACCTTGAAGCTTGATCATGTGTTGAAGAGATTCACCGTTTGAATAGTTCCAAAAAAATCCACTAGAGGTCATATCGAAGCTTGGCAGATCTCAATAGGAGATGATTAGTGACTCTTGAATTTCTTGTAAGATCGACCATAGCTTAAGTTTGTATCAGTGTGTGAAGGTATTAGGATTAATTAATATTTAAGGTTATATTTATTATTGTTTTGAATATTTAGATTCTTGAATTTTGATTAAACAAGTTTTATTGATAACTTGTTTTGTGCTTTATTATTGCTTAAATAAAGCTTTGGTTATACTTTTTTGTAAGTAATTCAAATAAATTAATTTTATTATTTAAATTTACTTGTTTTGAGAATTTATTCAATTTATTAGTATTA
This sequence comes from Olivierus martensii, assembly GCA_000484575.1. Lineage (NCBI taxonomy): Eukaryota > Metazoa > Arthropoda > Arachnida > Scorpiones > Buthidae > Olivierus > Olivierus martensii. The sequence continues at coordinate 7,137 of AYEL01058539.1, forward strand.
TTTTCTAACATCGTTTTTCGCTATTTAGGTCTAACACATGATTGATACTTTAAGCTGTAAGTTTTTCAGTTATGATTTTTTGTTGGTTAGACGTTAATTAGTAATTGCTTGATCTATTTTAAAAATAGTAAAAACACCTGAGCTCATGCTGAACTCTGGAATTGCAGAATCCTTGAAACCGTTAGGCTACATTATTATTCATGTATATTTCAAGCTCTTAACCTATTCACTGCCAACCATAATCAATTTCTGCCTGGACGCAACGTGCCTGCTGTTTTTTATAATTAAGCCTAATTACTATTCATATATATAAAAAAATTCATATCTCTCTCATTTTTTGTCAAAAATTCTGAAATTTTTTGTGTTTATAAAGATTCTTTCTCTCTCTTTTACTATTTAATTATTTTTTAAAAATTTCTTTATTTGCCAAAGTATTTGTTGCCTATATTATGTGAAAGTTTATACGTTTGTCTTTTGTGATTGTTTAACCATCCATTGAAATTATTGATTTTATTAGATATCCACATCTTTCCTGAAGAAAACAAGCCATGAACGATTAAAATCAGTCCATATTTTGATGTAAAATTGTTTTTCTAATTTAACATATGCAAATTATTTTAACTGGATTATTGTGTTATATTCGCATACAAAATATGCATAAATTTATAGAAATTATCAGTTATAAGTAATTAAGTAAGTATTTATACTATCTGATATTGTTTTTCTAAATATTGTTGTTATTTTTTGTTTTATTTTATAAAAATATAGTATTTTTTCCAAGAAATTTGTTGAGAAGTATAAATCCATCCCCTTTACACAGTTACAGTTATATTTTATGATGATTTGCTGTATTGGTTCAGAAAATACCTATTCAACCAAGAGTAGTTAGTTCTATGTTAATAGGCAGCACAGAAATTTCCTGGGAAGAAAATGACGATATAGTTGCTAGCTAACAATCTTGCGTGCCATGCCCATTTAAAATGTTAGATTATTATTTACATTCGTCTGTTTCTATTTTCTTAGTTTTTATTTATAAATATCCATAAACTTGAATCAATAATGCAATATTTAGGAATAATATCTATTTTTAATTGAATTATTTAATTTCTTTAATTTTTCTCTTGTAATTTTTAAATTATAATCCATTATTTATTTTCATTGAAGACTTACTATAAAAATATTAGGCTAAATATTTTTTCAAAAATAAAAACTGGTATCGAAATAAGCCTGGAATTAACTATGAAAAATAAAAATAAATTATAAATAATAAATAGAAAAAAAATTGAATTGAAAAACAGGAATATATTTGGATATCGATTGTTTCAAATAAAGAAAATGGAGCAGAAAAATACCAAACTGAACACCAGTGCAAAGTGAGTTCTCTAAAAAAAAGAAATAATATAGGAAAGCAATAAGTTAGAATATTGGAATAGTCCAATTTACAAACAAAATAAAAGAGAGGGTGAAATACTTTACTTCATATTGTTCTAACTGGTTAAATCTGTAATGTTTTGGAAGCTATAGCACCAAAATGAGAAAGACAGATATAGTAGACTAGAGAAGTTGGGCATTTACCAGATACCTTTAAGAAATAAAGACAGACAAGAGGATGAAGTATATATAGGAGCAATGTTGAGAAATCTTAAAGACAGGCTACAAGAACATGAATCCGACAAAGAAGGGACTCGAGTACAGCACTGGCAAGATGGGCATATGAGCAAGATATCAGGATAAAATGGGACGAATCAAAGATTATACAGAGGGTCAACGATATAAAAGAGTTGCATACAGCGGAGGAAATTAATATCCTAACAGGATCAAAAAGCGGGGCAGTGATAAATGAAAGACAATCTTTAGACCTCCCAATACCATGGAAATATGCTCTTAGCCACTGTATAAATTGAAATAGAAACTCTAACTGCGAGAGCAATGTAGTATAGAAAGCTACTTTAGGACTATGGTAGATGTTGGACATTAAAATTTTTTAGAATTATTTGTACTGCACGAAACAGTAAAGTTGATTCTATTACCCCTTAAAAAAGTATTAAATAGCTTGTTATAATGTTAGGTTATTTTAATTTTAATTTTTATTTTGTGTTTCTTTAGGCTTAAGGTTTAATTTGTTTTAAAAAGTTATTGTAACACGTGAGAATGTTCGAATTCGGTTGAAAAAAGTTTGATACTCGAATGTTGTTTATGAAAAAACTGTTAAGTGTAAGAGCTGATGATGGTGTGCTAACACCGAAAATGTTCCTCAATAAAAGTTCGTTTTACAAATTTTGGTGTTATTTTTGGTCTGCTCAATGGTGCTATAGCTTCCAAAACATTACAAAAGAGAGGTTGAGTTAGAACAGGAAGTAGGGGAGGATGGTGCTGTAAAATCAATTAGCACACACATGGATTTTACAACTTGACACTAAAAGCAGGATAGTCCAACAAAAACAAATATTTTTAGAATAAAATAAAACATTTTATAAGAATTTAGACTGAAGTTATGTAGGTTCAGAATACTTTCAATACACCAAATAAGAAGGAAAAAATAAACAAACAAAAAAACATGCAGAAAATTTTTTATCAGTCAATATTCGAAAGTAACAATTGTGAAGAAGTTAACTCTGACTATTTTATTTATTATATCCTATTTTATTTATTATGCACTTTATTATTTATCGTTTATTTTCATTACTATCTAACGTATTATATTTTAGTTTACGAGTTAACTTACTTCCACCTTCTCCTGTCATTAGCAATCACGTGTTACGGAATCAGAAACCGTCCGCCGGAAGAGCTGTCCCGGGTAATGACATCATCTAATTTTACCATTGGTCCGATATGAGAATGTAAGAACGATCTTGTATTGATGTTTTGTTTGTATATAATTAAATTGTAAAGAGGAATGATCTGTATTGATGTTTTGTTCGATATAGAAATGAATTGTAAAGAAGATGACACAATGTTTTGTTCAGTATATAATTAAATTGTAAAGAGGATGACATGAATGACTACTCTGTACAATTTAAACTTGTTACATGTATTTATGTAAATGAAGCAACACGGGACTGTACGTCACTCAATATAAAAGCTTTAAACTTGTTACATAAGAGTTATGTAAATGAAGCAGCACGGGACTGTAAGTCATCTGGCATAAAAGCTGTCGCAACAGACAACTCAAATGAGGTGTTGTATCGACGTAAAGTTGGTTAAGTGACATTGGAATTCTTGTAAAGTTCTACAATTTGCTTGAAGTTTGTATTGGTGGTAGAGGTAATAGAATTAAGTAGTATTTAAGGTTCTTTTTTTATGAATAATTGATTGTTGATAGTTGAATTGGATTAAACAAGTTTTGTTGGCTAATTACTTGTTGCTTTATTATTGTTTCAATAAAGCTTTAATTAACACTTTTGTAAGTATTTTTGAGTCTAATAAATTTATATTTTTTGTTATTTAACTTGTTTGAGAATTTCTTTAATTTATTAGTATAAGTTTCTAACATCATTTTTGTCGGTTTAGATCTAACACTTGTTTGATACTTCTAGTTGTGTTTCCAGTTTTGTTTTGCCGGTTAAATGTTAGTTTGTTGTTGTTAGATTGTTTTGATTTAATTATATTTATTTAGTTTAGAATATAGTGAAAGACCTGAGCTCAGGCCGAACTCTGGAAATTGCAGAGTCGTTAACCGTTAGGTTTAGTTAGAATTAATATTGTTGCTATTTATTAAAATCCGTGACTTTGCACAATAAGAGTATAAAATATGCATAAATTAAATTTCTAAAATCATTTATAGATAAGCAGAAATTAATTTATTAAAAACGTTCCACAATCTTGATGTATAAACACAGCAAAGGCAGTGAACAGGTTAAAGCAGATAATAAATCAACAACTTCTTCAAAAAACAGAAAATTTATTAAAGTACTTTCGGCTCTATTGAGCTCTCATCCGTAAACTCTACAAACTAAAATTCTAAAGACTAAATTGAAACCCAGTTATATGTTCGAATATACATTCTAAGTTTTCAAAACTTAGAATGTACATTCGAATCATAACCGGGTTTCAATTTAGTCCTTAGAATTTTAGTTTGTAGAGTTTACCGACGAGAGCTCAATAGAGCCGAAAGTACTTTAATAAATTTTCTGTTTTTTGAAGACATTGATTTATTACCTGCTTTAAAGAGCTGGAAATATACATGTATAATTACCATGGAGCAGCATAGAGAAGTAAAGCATTTGTACATTATTATTATTATTATTGGTATTTTTGATTATTGCAACTTTGAAAAACAATCAATACTTTTTGTTTTCATTTTGGATGATTTTTTTGCCTCATTTTGTTTTTATCTTTATTAAATCAGATATTTTTTTAACTAAACATCTTTTTAGGATCTTCAGATTCTCAAGAATTTTCAACAGAGAATCTTGAATCTTGAGAATGCAAAAGTTCAGGAAATCACAATCATTATGAAAAACTGAAGATGTGAGACCTAGAATCAAACAAGGTGATACATAGATATGTTAAAATGCCAAATTTTCAGGCCTAATTATTATGCACTTAATGAATAATTATGTAAATATATTTTTAGACTTTTATAAATGCATTAGCAAATGAAATTCTAAATGGCTGTGATTTGCATTACAGCAGTGGTCTGGAATATAACTGCCACAATAATGAAGTATGCCTGTATGTGAATATATGTGAAATACAATTTAGAATTATAATCTTTTCCCTTTCTAATTATTAAAGGCAATTTAAAATTATTTTATTAAAAATAATGAGGTATTTATTGGATAAAGAGAGTTAGTCATTTAAATAGTATCTCATTTCCATTGCTTAAAATCAATTTATTCTTCAAACTATTATAATTTGTCATTAATGGCCAAGTAGCTGTCAAACAGGATAGGTCTTTAAAATGAAGTTCTGCGGTATAGACTATTTTCATTATAAATTACCCATCTTTACATATATGACAATAAATAAAAATACTCAAAGTTTACCCATGACGAGTGTGATTTCTATGCTTGTCACTACTGCTGCTACGTCGTCTTCTTGAACTATGACCTCTTTCTTTTTCTCGTCTTTGACGATCTTTTTCTCTTGCTATTTCATCAGCAACATCTAATCTCTCTCTATGACTACGATATCTCTTTGAATCTTGACTTGGAGATCTGGAAATTAATAAATTTTATTTTAAAATAGCAAAAATAATGGTTAATAAAAATAAATAAATTCCAACAAATGTACAGAAATTATAAATAAGTATGTTAACCTTTACAGTTCCATCGCCTGAGAATACCAGTCCCCCTCGGCTGCCCCACGGAAAAACGCAGTATCTGCATTTTGTAAACAAAATGATATTTTTCCATATTTGTAGATACTTTGTTGTTCTCTTTCTAATCCAATAGCCAATATAGGGAAAATCTAATAAAAAGACCTACAAATCGTGATTTGTTAAAAACAGTATCTGCAGTTTTCCTCAAATTACAAAGGAAAAACAAAGTATCCAACAATAAACAGTCCGAAAACCTATGCAGAACACAGCATCTGCAATGGACGAATTAGAAATGTGCTTTCGAAACACGTGACTTGCAGTTACTGTATTTTTATCTTGGTAAGATAATATTGCTTGCAATGATTGCGCACAGATACTTCTTTTTTATACAAACAAAATCAGTTTTATTTTCACATTTTCAGAAATTTTGGTTCGGAATTTAGTTCTTAGTTAATCTTTTTTAATACCCTAGGGTACTCCAAGCGAGTCTATTCTAAACAAGGCCAACAAAGTAATTTGTACATTTTTCATTAAAATATAGATTTTCACAGATCAGTTTGTGCACATACTTTATTTTTACTTGGTATTAGTGACAGAACATAAATTGTTTTACTATGGCAAAGCGTAGTATCTGCATAAATATTGTAATTATTTCAGTTATGGTCAATGCGTATGATTAACTAGATACATCATATGCTAACTAAACTATTACAGATTATATACTGTAAATCAAACTTTCATTTTTTATTATTTTTTTTATAAGGCCATGCATTCTTTTACAAAAGCCGCATTTTGACCATGTTTACATTTTTTGCAGATACTACATTTTTCCTTGGGGCAGCCGCCCTGCACTCCAATAACTGGTCATCTCAGTCAAAGTTTAAAACCCAATAACTTCGTTTTTTTGCTTAAATCGAGAAAAAGTGGTTAAAATCTCAAATTCTATCATTAATTTTGCGTAAATCGAGAAAAAATGGTTAAAATCTCAAATTCTATCATATACTTCATATTTCTGTCGTATTAACCAAAAATTTGATTTTATGTTGATATTTTAATAAATTTTTAATTACCCCTTTAATTCAAACCCAATCCGAATTAATTAATATAATTGTGATCTTCGAACCCAATCCGAATTAATTAACATAATTGTGATCTTTCGACCCCCAAAAATTCAAGAACAATTTAATCTGAATCATTTAATACATTGTGATCTTTGCACCCCCAAAAATTCAAGAGCAGTTTGTTCGAATTTGTTCAACTTGCTCTATCATGTTCCACATTTCCTTCTTACTTTACCCATACTTCTTTTTTACAGATATCTTGATTCAATAAATTATAATTTGGGAAAGTTTGACCCTTTCCAAATAATATGCTTTTGCTGTTTTTCCACATATAAAATTCGATAAATTAGTTTTATTTAAAAATACATAAATTTCTGTTTATCAGAGAAACAAAGCAACCTATACAACGCTTGACGATCGATGCGGAAGTCGGCATCATAGAGTGTGGTGGGAAATATCCAACAGTTTTCGAAATCAACTGATTGTTTATATTAGTTATATTTTAAATTTAAAACAAAAATTTAAATAATAAAGTAACTTTTGTGTTATCTGCAGTCGAAACAAGTAGTTAGTAGACCAGAGGTGCATAATTATTGTCAAACAGTGTCCATCCAAGGTCAATTGCTTGTCACTAGGTTATGGGCTAGTTACATTATGTTACTAAGGGGAGAGCTGTGTGGTCTTTAATCTAAAATTAAAAAACAATATCAGGACACAGTATATGGACAACAAAATCCAATTTTTTTCCAAAAAATTAAAAAGTAAAAAAGTTATAGCAAAATATCAAACATTAAATAATTAAAATGCAAAAAAGTTATGACACAATATCGATTATTAAATATCATATTTCATATTTCTTGGAGCATAAAAGGGCATTTTTTTTAAATTGAGGAGCAGTAAAGGTTAAATAGAAAAGATAACTGAAAATCATATAAATCTGAAACTATTTTCTTAGATAGTTTTTATTTTATTAAAATTGCATATACAATATTCACATATAATAAAACAGTCCATTACAGCTCTTTAGCAAGTACAAATTTTTTTTTATTTTTTTATTCTGGCATTTTTTTATTTTGCCAGAATAAAAAAAATTTTGTACTTGCTAAAGAGCTGTAATGGACTGTTTTATTATAATATTAAGCAAGTTGTTTTTGATTATTTAAAACAATATTCACTTATTAATTGCAAGACAAACATTAAGAAATATATTTGAAATAAAGTATAATTACTATATACTCGAATATAAGCCTATCCCAAGTTCAGAGTTTGAAAATCAGTAAAAATGCGAAACCTGTGTATAAGCTTACCCCCGACTTTAGCACTTAAAATTCAATAAAAATTTGAAATGGATAAATTATGTGATCTTTGATTTTTAGTTACCGATATATTAATTAACCCGTAAGTGGTAACATGAAACTGAATCTTAAGTGAGAAAATGAAATTTGCATGCAGAATAATAAACTGTTAATTATGTGAAGTTTTCACTATTCTGTTAAAATAAATCTTCTGAATGTATGAAATCTTATTTTTTGGCAAAGTGTCTATTTTCTAATACAAAAAAAAATCATTTTTTTTATTATAATATATTGATTTTTAATGAATTTTTATGTAATATGATACCTCTTATCAAAATTATGTAAATAAACAGAGTATCATATTTCAGTCGTAAATATTTTTCAAGAGTCAAAACAAATGCATCTACAGTTTTATTTGTAAACAGACTAGATGATCTTATTACCTAGGGTGGTTCAAGGTCATTTGAAGTTGGTGTTTGAGTGGGGGGGAGGGACACGAACAAGGGCAATAAAATCTGACTGCAGGAGCATGAAATATAATTCTCACAGACTAGATGATCTTATTACCTAGGGTGGTCCAAGGTCATTTGAAGTTGGTGTTTGAGTGGGGGGAGGGACACGAACAAGGGCAATAAAATCTGACTGCAGGAGCATGAAATATAATTCTTCAATTTTGAAGGATTCTAAATTGAATATTATATAAAATTTTTCTTCATATTCTAATATTTGTATATTCTCTGATATGTTTACTTGATTATATTGTAGGATTTTCCATCCGAGAAAAGATATTTATTTTTCTTAAAGAGAATGGTTGAAAGATTAGTAATCGCTATATATTGCGATAATGGGGTCAGAATTTGTGATATGTACAGTCAGTTCCATAAAGTTTTGTACCTACCTCGTAAGGGCTAAGCTCACCAGAAGTTGATCAATTGTAAAGTCAGGTACTTGTACCAAGATTCAAGACAGTTTCAAATGGACTTGTCTGTTGTGACTGAGAATAGGGAGGGAAGTATATGTGCGGGATGTGCTCGTCACATGCTCTAAACTGACAAGAATAAGCAATAGAGACTGTTAGCAGCATCGGTAGAGCGTCTGTCTACTGTTCCCAGGAGCCGAATTCAAATCTTGTTTGGAAAAGTTAGCAGCATCGGTAGAGCGTCTGTCTACTGTTCCCAGGAGCCGAATTCAAATCTTGTTTGGAAAAACATTATTTTTTTTCGCTTTGGTCAACATATTAATTTGTGTTTAAATTTTAAACAATGCAATTA
>AYEL01058569.1:0-33767 GCA_000484575.1 Olivierus martensii
GAAACAGAAACAAGCTGATGTTGAGTTATTTCTGACGTCAAAAGCGGCTAATCATTGATGGTTTGCTGTTGAGGTTCGGAACGTGCCCTTAATTTTTGATTATTAAACTGCAGATAAATTTTCAACATAGCTGTTTATAATTTTAGGAAAATATTAATTAAAATTATTAAGCTTAAATATATTAAACTATACAGTTTTTTGTGCAAAGAAATATTTTATTACGTAGAATACAAAATTGTTATTTTTATAAAAGAATACAGGTAATGGACTCATCTCACAAATAACTGAGGGCCATATAAATGACTTAATTATTACTATCTCTGATATATTAAGTAAAAGTTATAATAAAAAAATCTTAAAATTTTCATAGATGCTTGCCAGCCTGGAGAATTTTCAGAATTTAAAGGAAGCGAACAATGCTTCCTGTGTCCACCCGATACATATAACGAAAATTTTACAGCTGGAAGTTGTACCGCTTGTCCTCCTGGTACATATACTTGGTGGGGTGGAAGTAAAACCAGTCAAAATTGCATCGGTATATTAAAAAATATATATAGTTTAATTAATTATACGTCACAATTTTAATAATATTTTTTAATTCACAGATTATCTTTTGTTAACTATTTTAGTGAAAACGCCTTTAAGACCATTTAATCTGAAACAATCAATATTGATTCTACATTTTGTCATTTCATTTATTCTGATATTTATTATTAGGTAAGATTTTTTTCTAAATTATAAAGGATAGGATTCTAGTTGAGCCATAGCACGCGGATCTATACATTAGAGAATTGAATATTCGTCGCCCACTGATGTATAAAATACTAATCGACAATTCCGTGTTATTAAAGATTCACACCAAAACTATCTGGGCTATCAAGATGTTTTTATTAGAATCTATCATATAATCAAAAAGTAAGAATATAAAAGATGTTTTATTAGAATCTATCATATAATCAAAAACTAAGAATATAATTTCGAAGTGACGACGGCTGTTTATCATATATCCGCGTGCTATGGCTCAACTAGAATCTTACCATATTTATAAATTTAACAAATAATAAATTATAAATATATAGTAAATTCCCGTATAACGCGCTCTCCTATAACACGAATTTGTACAACGCGACGAAAAAATTGCGACTAATACTCGTATAACGCGTAGGATAAATTTTTTTTTAACGTTACTTACCCGTTACTCCGTTGATTGTATTATTATAAAGACCAAACGATGTTTATTTCGTTTCCATGACAACTTTAACAACTTTACTGTCGGGTTATACGAATCCGTATTTTCGGAGTCCGTGTTATTCCGTGTCTACTTGTATATAATATTTTTAAAAATTTAATTACCCGTATTCTGTTTTGTTTTTTCTTTTATTAAAAGAAACCTTCCTTAAAACAAGTTAATTAACACTATGCATACAATAAATTCATATTCGAAACTAACGCATATCTCATTAACAATGTACGATCAGTGCTGGATCTCGAAGATAAATTTAAATTTGCATAAAATCATCTGATAATGCATGTCTCGTATTATGCGATTTCCTATAACGCGAAAAATATCCTCCGCATTGTTTGGAATTCCATCACAGATTAAGTATATCCACTGTATTGCATATACATACTAATAGATTCCGCTTAATTCTAAACACATTCATAGTTTTAATAGTAATTTATTCTTTCAGGTCAAAATATTTTTAACTTTTCTTCTTTTTTGATCAAACTTAATTATGTTTGATCAAAGTAACACTTTAAATTTTTTTCTTCTTAGAAAAGTTATATAATAATACACATATATATATATAATATATTAATTACTACTATAATATTAATTACTACTATTATATAATTAATATATATTATTATAATTTTTATTAAATTTTTTTTTTAAAATTTTAATAATTATATTAATTAATTCAAATATTTTATACGAGCTAAAATTTTCTTATATTTTCACTTTTATTTCCGTTTTCTGAACAGGAAATATAGGTTAATTTTTCTTAAAAAATATTATAAAACGAACACGAATTATAAAATTAATCAGAAATATTTAAAAAATAAATATTATAAAACGAACACGAATTATAAAATTAAATAAAATTAATTAGAAATATTTAAAAAATAAAAGTTATTTCTTGTAGTCAAAAATGAAAATTCTTTCCTATCTAAAAATAAATGTAAAAAAAAACTTCTAAAACTGAAAATTCAATATTTTACAGTAATAAAAAAAAGTATTCTCCAAACTCTTCTAATAATCTTGATAAACAGTATGCCTATATTAAAGCGCTTATAAGGTAAGCGCTTTAACTTAACAATCGATATCGCCGAATTCGAGCGCCTCTAAGCGATTGGTGGCGGAACTAAGTTGTTAATAGGATAAGCAACCTTACAAGGATAAAATTTGACAGTTTATTTATTGAATAAAATCTTCAATTTCAATGTAGAACATACCAAATATTATATATCATTTAACATTATAATTAAAATCAATAAAAGTAAATTTTCTCTTTTATTTTTTCTATTGCAGTTAGGCAATTTCTTTTTTTTTATAATGTACTAAAAATAGATGTGAACATGTAGCTAGCACAAATTAATATATGCAAGTTATTATGTGGAAATGAAAATGAATTATAAAGAAAACTATAAAAGCAATATAGCAGATATATCTTTATTAATTATACAATATCAGGCCCAAATCAAACACTGAATTAGGCTTAAGTACGAATATACAAACTTTAGTACTAATCCTTTGTTTAATAGAAAACAATTCCTGTTATAACGTGTAGAAATAATGCTCAATCACATATGCACGAAAATTCGTTACATTTTCCTTATAAAATTCGCTGTATTAGTCAAAAAATTAAAAAAGTTTTCCCAAATGAAAAACTCGCCAATCGTCCTAGTACAGCCACCTATCGTTAGGAGCGCTGGTGTTCAACGCGACCCAGTATTCCATAGAAGTTGAAACGCTTACCTTATAAGCGCTTTGGCCTATATCTATGCTAAATTATTTTTTTATTGTAAAAATTAAGTTTCATCATTCACGTATCGTATAATTTTTTAGCAAATTTTTAAAAGTCCAATAAACATAATTAAGTTATGCTCGATTTTGAGAAATTAAACATGGATAAACATACCTGCAATGCTAATCATGAAAGTTATACTTTACGCAATTTACGTTAATCTTGCATAAAATATGTGCAACAATAAATATTTTTTATAAAACTTCATATATTATATGTTTTTATAAAATGAACATAAATATTTTTTTTTTCTTTTTACTGAAAATATGACATTCTTCTGACAATGAGGCCTAAAAGATTGTTGTTTTGCTACATATGTATCCTCCATTAGTAACGTTGAATTAATTAGTAGATCTTCATAAAATTTGTCAGTTGACGTTCTGTTACTAAAGATAATCTCAAATCTTTATCTTCAACCATTTAAAAATGATAGAAGTTCAAACTTCAAATATTTTCTCTAATAATTTTTGAACTATTTGATTTATTTTTATAAAATTCAGCTTGATAATCAAGATATTAAATTCGAATTAGAAATAAGATTAATTAACTTCATTAATCCGTTTAAAAATGATAGGAATCAAAACTTCTGAGACTATCCTGTAACAATTATGGAACTATTTAATAGATTGCTTTATGGTATTCATGAGAGATTTATAGTATATTATTATGGTAGGACAGGGCCTAACTCAAAGATATAGCCTTAGTTGAAAAGGAAGTGAGAAGAGTCAAGTTATAGCGAAAAGGATCTTGCTGAAGGAGTGAGCAAGGCACTAGGGGGAAAATAGGATGGGAAGCAACCAGCACCAGGCTGAGTTGAGGAGAGTGTGAGGAGTAATGATGAATCACACAAGACACTTGTATTAGGTTCAGTGAGTTTGCTGAGAACAGTCAAACTAATTGTTTCTGAAGAGTAAGTCAAAATGGGTGATGATAAGTCTTTCTCACGCCCAGGATCTCCGAGATGAGAGCAGTTGATGTCCTTCAGCAAGAGAGTCCTAGGGGGAGGGTGGAGAATCTGAATAATTCCGCAGGAGGGAGCTGAGCACAGATGAGAGGCTGTAGTCACCACGTTGAGGGCACCAGACGGTGTTAAGTACACTAAGACACTACACTACTAAATTGCAGATGTGGAACACAGAAGATTCGAATCACTTGTATTAGTCTCACGCAGTTGGGTGATGGAAGACACGTCTTTTGGAACTCCATGTGATTCACAGAGACACAAACACACGACACCAATGCAGAATCAGAGCACAAGTAGTAGAACAACCGAGGACACAGCATTTAGGGTTTCAGGTGATTAGGAATTCCAAGTGATTCAGTGAGACAAAAAAAAAAAAAACAGTAATGCAGAATCGGAGCACAAGAAGTAGAACAGGTTGACAATCAAAAATCCGGCAATCAATATTCCGGTTCCATTAGTTTTTCGGCATGAATTTCGGAGCGCATTTTTAAATTTATCGCATTGGCGCGCCCTTGTTTTCTGGAGGCGCCGTTTATGTTTTCATAGCCCTGTACTCCAGAATCAGATACTTTAATTAGTGTTGCCAGATTGGCTTTTTTATGTCAAATGAGCTCTTTTTTGGCTTTTTTTAAACATGGTTGGCGTTAGAAATTTTTTTTTAACATTTTGACGTTTTTTCTGGCTTTATTTTGCTTATTGGCATTAAATAAAATCTTTTAACTTTTTTTCGAAGGTACACTAACAAATTAAAATTCTGAGGAACTATTTTAATTATTCCAAAATAAAGGATAATTTTAGAAAATACACAATTAATTCTTTCTAAAATTTCTTCTTATTATTTATTTGTAATGACCACAATTTGTACAGACTTTAATGACTTAAAATATTTTCGATTACTTCTGCAAACCATAATAAGATTTTTATAATTCTGTATTTTGCTGCTTATAAAAAAAGTTTATTTTTATTATCTCAAGCATTTTTGTCTTCATCTAAAAAATTTTGAATAATTTTCATTTTCATTTGTATTAATATCATACACGATTTTAATAAATGATTATTCATATAATTTATCAACAAAATTATAAATTAAGAAATTTGAATTTATATTACAGTATTTTTGCATTATGTTATAAAAGTCGACGAAAAATACTAAAAATGAAAAAGTTATTCAAAAAACGAAATTTAAAGGAAAGGGATACAACAGATTATAATAAACTATCTACGGAATCTTCAAAAGATGTAGATCAAAAATTTAGTGATCACTCTATGAAAGCTACTACTGAAGTAAGTTAATCCATTAATTTTTCCTTGATTAAAAATATCTTAAATTTGATTGTATAAATGTGAAATATAAATTATTTGACTGTAACAAAATGATCGAAAGTTACTTCCAAAATTGATGGCCAATCCAATCTTTGACTTTCAAGCTTAACGAAGATTGATGCACAATAGAAATGTGTAATTAAAGCATTGCCATATATAGTACTACCTACTTTTTTCATTAATTGGTTAGAGATGTACTTGAATATATCTCTTGTTTTATAACTTAATTGTAAACTTTTATCAATTAGAAAATCGTAAAATCTAATCAATATGAATGATTGGATATGACAATTTTAATTCATTTGATTCTGTGTGGTTGTTGTTTTAATATCTTCATTTTTAAAGATATGCAGTAAATTAATATATTATTTTTTTTTTGTTTCCGATCGTAGGAAGCAAATGATTTGAAATAATTCACTCTTCAATATTGTCGTCTTTTCATTGAATAGTCGGCCGGATGGTTGCGTAGTAAAGCTTTGACTTACCATTTTGGCTTACCAAAATTGGAGGTTGGGATCCGGATTTGAAATCTGGGTCCCACACCTCCAATTTTTCAGGAGGGGTCCGGACCCGGTCTGTTGAACCCCTTCTTCAACCATCCGGTTGACCCAATCATGGGTGCTGGCCAGCTTGTGTTGGGATCTATAAATGGCCGCCGCCAGATACAAAATATCCCGTGAGGATATGAAGGCTTAATATAATTAACCTGAATCCATTGAATATTTTTGACATAAAAGCTCAAAAATCATATACCGTAATATCAGAAGATATTATAATGAATGTATAAATATTTTAAAATATTAGCTAGAATATTTTCCAATCATTTATTTAAATGGTAACTTAATTTTAATAACCTATATACTGTATGTAACTAATGAATGTATAAATATTTTAAAATATTAGCTAAAATATTTTCCAAGATGCAATTTTTCCAATCATTTATTTAAATGGTAACTTAATTTTAATAACCTATATACTGTATGTAACATATAAAATACAATGTTTGTCTGTATATCTTTCTGTTCCACATAAGTTCATGTTGCGTTTGATCTATCGAGACCAAACTTTGCAGGGCAACTTTTTCTGACCTCGTGGGTAACATAGAATATATCCTGGGTCAAAATGTTCCCAGTGGGTGAAGCATTTTGGAGTCATAATTTAAAATACGTGTTTAAATTCAAACTATTGTTGACGTTGCAAAACGTGAGATTGCGGATGGCGTCATGGTGTCACAAGCATGACGTGATTGCGATGTAATAAATGAAAGATGTCAAAAACGTCAGAATGTGTAACGTTTTAATGTCGTAGCAATGAGTAATATCAAAAAAGTTTAGACATATGACGTAGAAACGGATGACATCACAAAACATCACACTGTGTGACTTCACAAAAGAGATCATCGTCGCACCCAAAGGTTTTGATTTCTTCCACCTTCCCTTACAAGTAGAATACTATCTGTAACTATCTCGCAAACCAGAAACTAATATCTCCCTGTAAATGATGTGCCAGAAATTTCCGGTCAACGGCGGATATACCAGTTAGTACATGTATATAAAGCAGCAAACGGTTAGCAATATCAATGTTTACTAAAAGACTATCAAGCTCAGTTTTTACCAAGGACCACTAAATGAATAAAGCAATACTAAGTGCCGCATCTCAAATATTCAAATCGGTTGCACACTAAATTGTTTACACTTAACAACAATAGTGCTGTTTTAAGTCAATAAATTCCGTATTATATTTTAAATAGTGTAATTAATATTTTGTTTATAAGTATTATATAGTTTAGACATGAATCTGTAAAATAAATTCTTTTTGTAAATAATTTTGGGATTTTTATGCAAATAGGCTTCTTATATATTTAACGAATCATAAAAAAGACAAATTAAGTAATTTTTGTCCACAAATAAATTTAGTAAATTTATAATTTTTTCGCAATTAATATTTTATTCATTAAATTAAAGCATTCCTTTTGTATTTTTAATTTCTAGTTTAACTTGAAATAGCGCTTAGTGGCAGCTGCTTTAGTAAAGTTTATTGCAAAATTAAATTTTAAGAGATTACTCATGTGTTGCTACTTCAGTTGTTGCTGTCACGATGTATTTTTAGAAATAATTCAATGGTAAATAACCAGTTGGCCAAATTTTATGCCCCTATGATTCACATTCGAAAATCTTAAATAGTCGAGAGCCGCAATCAGTTTTTTTTTTTTTTCGGGGTAATCTTAATCAATGATGCCAAAAAAATTTTTTTTATGTATTTCATATTCATTTATTTTGTATAGATGTATGCTATTTTTTACAATAAATGAACAAATTAAAAATTTATTATTTTTTAAAATTAAATATCATAGGCCTATATACTCGAGTATAAATCGATGCTCACTTCAGATTTTGAAAATTTTAAACTCGTATATAAGCCGACACCAACTGTCAATTGCTAGAACAATTCGACATTCATTAAAATAAATAAATAAATTTTTTTTAATAATTTTCTAAATTCAATTCACTGTTAGGATAAATTTAGACAAAATATCGGACTTATGGCATTAAAACGTTGTGATTCGATGCAAAAATAATGTTGAATAGAGAGAGAGGTCGCAATCGTATCAATTTTTAATCACTCGCTTTTCTCTACTGTAAGGTTTAATTTTAATTTCAAGAGTTTGTTCGATAGAAATTAAATTTTCTAAATTCAATTCCCTGTTAGGATAAATTTAGACAAAATATCGGACTTATGGCATTAAAACGTTGTGATTCGATGCAAAGGAAATGTTGAATAGAGAGAGAGGACGCAATCGTATCAATTTTTATTCACTCGCTTTTCTCTACTGTAAGGTTTAATTTTAATTTCAAGAGTTTGTTCGATAGAAAATATAGAAATATTAAAAGTTTTCTCCATTTCCGAATTTCGACAAAAATACAGCACTTAAAAAATTTAAACGATAAAAAATCAGAATAAAAACAAGCATCGGAAATTTTGCTGCAACTGATGGAAGTAGAAAGCCGAAACCAACACTCGCGATCGCCAGGACCGGAAATCTAGTGTTCGAAATCAGCTGTAAAATAATCATCTCGTATTATTGTCGATTAAAAATATTGGGAATCACTATATTTCCATGTTATATTAACTGATGAACGTAGAGTAAAGCCTGGTTCTCACATGCGGTAACTGAGGACAGAAAACGTCGTCAGAAAACTACCAACTATAATGGCAACAAGAGTGACCTTTCGTCACTCTTGTTGCCATTATAATTGGTAGTTTTCACTTGCAGAAATTCAGTTTGCATCCGAATTGACACGTTCACCACCTACTGATATACGAATATACCTGTAAACAGAATTTGAATTATTAAAACATTATTACTTATCTTGTCATATTAGGGTGTAGTTTTTCTATAATTGTCTCATAGTTTCTATAAAACTATCATGATTACTCTTTTCTAATTTTTATTTTCAGCCTTTATTACGTTTAAACTGAATACATTACTAATGGTTAAAGTACGTCATTCTGCAAAACTCCATCGACAATTCTGTCATTCATTATCGTATGTGAGAACCAGACCTAAAGGCCACTATTTCTCTAAAAAAAAAATCTGTTTTCACATTTTTCGATCTTATTTCTGAAGCGTGAGCTAAATAATGTTTTGAATGTATTTAAATATGTATATTCACACATATCCAAATATTTTTAATACTAGAATCGAGAAGAAATAGGTATTTTTAGAAATAAATATGACGGATTCTGCCGATATCTAGGATGCGCTATTAGCTCAGAGAAGACGCAACGCGACTGCTTCATATACTATAATATTTTTATTATATTTGTGCAGTATCTGATATTTAAATACTTATAGAAATATTAATTTATGTACAGTTAAATATATCCACATATTTTTAACGAAAAGTCGAAAGAATCAATAAGATAATGATCCTTGTTAAGTCTAAATATGAAGTATCGCGCAGTGGCGCAAAGACGCGACAAACGTCTTTGCGCCACCGCGCGATGCTTCATATTTAGACTTAACAAAGGATCCTACGATATTATGAAAAATTTTCAACTTTTGATTGCCCAAGTGTCAAGTACCAATGTTTTTATGAAAAAATTTTTCGGTTTATGCTAGAGTCAACTACTTCATACTAACTGTTAACTGTTCGTGATACAGCGCCGCATTGAAGGGTACCAAACACCGCATGCAGCTTGCGAGCCAAAATTCAGCTTAAAAACGTTAGAATAATTCAATAGAGTTGTATAAAAATAATTCTCTCAATTAAAATATTAATGAATTTTAAAAATTCGTCTTTATTACAAACGATTTTGATAAATGATCGACAAAGAAGCGTAATTACAATACATTCATCTTATAAAAAAAATTATCACAAAAATAAGCGCAGAGTAAGGACGCGAATATACAACTTCGAGCATTAATGAATCGCGCTCTAGCAGATGATCTACCGAAACCCCCCACAAAATAGCTTTTTTCTAAAGAGGCGCCATTCGTGAGCCAAAACGTAAATTTGGGATTTCTCGTAAAAGAGAGAAAAAAATGTAGCGCTCACTTTGGAAAATGATACATAGAGGGGAAATGAATCGAATTTACCGAAAATTATTCCACAAAATAGCTTTTTTCTAAAGAGGCGCCATTCGTGCGCCAAAACGTAAATTTGGGATTTCTCGTAAAAGAGAGAAAAAATTTAGCGCTCACTTTGGAAAATGATACATAGAGGGGAAATGAATCGAATTTACCGAAAATTACCAAAAATTGGCCCATGCAAGTTTATTACAAACGATTTTGATAAATGATCGACAAAGAAGCGTAATTACAATACATTCATCTTGTTTGTATTTACATTTTCACTAAATATAATTAAAAGAAAAAATAAAATTATTATATTGTCTAATATTTATATTTTTTTTATTTAAATGTTATATAATGATATCGAACAAAGATATTTAATTATTATTAAACGAACATTAAAATTAAAATTTTGAAATAAATCGATATAGTTTATTTTCTATATACTGTATATCTCGTACATACATTTACTCGTATTTTTAAAATGTATTTTTGTTGTATTCTTATCATTAAGTATAAAGTATGAATTTTATAATTTTTACAGAAAATTCCTGAAGCATCCCGGAAAGCAAGAAAAATTCACAAAAAATGGAAGCGTATACTTAAAAAGAAATCTGAAAAAATGATACAAACAGAAGAAATAGTTTCGAAAGAAAAACTGATGCAGATTGAAGGTTTAGATTCTAGCTATGTATTTTAGATTTCTTCAGATTTTGCTCTCAGATATTAACATTATCGACAGTCTGTAGATAATATTTAAATAACTTATATGAATCAGACATTAAATAAATTTTAATAATTTTTCAATAAATTATAATTTAAAATTTTTTTTTCAATAAATTATTATATTCCAATTTATTTTTTTATATACTTTGGATATTTCTAAACGCTTGATTCCGCGTTACTGGTAACCAAATTTAATTTCATACGGATTTTAAACTGTAGAAAAATTTTACTGAAATTTAATATTTATTTTAATAAATATTAAATACATTTAATCAATGAAAATTAAGTTATAATTCAATATATTAATCAAACCTGAATGTTTTTTTAACAATTACATTGGACTCCCGTACAACGCGGGGAGTACGTTCCGCGTTATAGGAAATCGCGTTATACGAGATATGCATTATCAGACTATTTTACGCAATTTAAACTTCTCTGAGTTCTAGGACTGATCACATATTGTTAATGAGATGTGCGTTAGTTTCGAATATGTTTTATCGTGTGCAAAGTATTAATTAACTTGTTTTAAAAAAGGTTTCTTTTAATAAAGGAAAAAACAAAAACAGAATACAGATAAAAGTATTACATACAAGTAAATCCCGTATAACACGAACTCCGAAAAGGCGTATTCGTATAATCCGACGAAAACGTTGTTAAAGTTATCATGAAAACGAAATAAACATCGTTTGGTTTTTATTACAATCAACGGATATTATAAGTAACGGGATAAGTAACGTTAGAAAAAAAATTATCATACGCGTTATACGGGACTTTATAGTGTTGTATGAGTACCAGCCGCAATTTTTTCGTCGCATTATACGGGATTTTACTGTACTATATTGATTTTATCGTCTACAATACTTTAAAAGTAAAACATCTATAATTCATTAGATACGGAACTAGAAAAGTCCCAAATAGACTGATTATGGAAATTTAGAGGAATTTTATTTCCTCTAAATTTCTTTAGGTTAAAAATACAAATTTCTAAAAGCAGTAATGTAAAGTTTTAATTCTCATTCTCACCGAATTGTATACAAAAAATTTTATTTATTGATATTTCAAAACTTCATAGAATTTATTCACAAATAAAATTTATCTTCTATTATGATTTACCAAATAAAAAACAAATAAATTCTTAAAAAAGATAGCAAGGAATTTCTATTTGCGAAACAAGAAATCCCTTGGCGTAACAGTATCCGCCTACGAGCGATAATAGTACAAGAAATGTTTATTATACATTTAATTAATATAATGAACAAATTTTTTATTATAAAATTTTTAAAGTTACAAAGCAAACATCTGACCACATTTTTTTTTAAATTAAAACTTTTAACAGCATGCACAACAGTTTCCAATTGTTCCAAAAGTTTGGCACGACACCAGATTCTGGAAAACAGAAAGCTTAGGATTTAATTATGTAATAAATATGGTATCTATTAAAACAATGATAATGACGTTGAAGAAACGGGATATAGTGTATACTATTTTCCTGTGTGCAAAGCAATTAGTATGTTGCTCTTATCGCAATGTAGATAACAATAGAAAATTGAACAATGAAGGAATAGATAAGAGACAACATAAAAACGAGCATGTTATAGTTTTAGTGACAGGTGAGATATAAAATAAATGATTAAAACCAAAACTGAACAGAAGTGATTAAACAACTTTTGGAGTAGACAAACAAGCAATTAGCATCTACTTATGTCATCCACCATTAGAAAAAATAACACGTAATTAGAGTTTGTTTTTGACAATAGATACAAAAATTATTCAGCATTTTATTATATTTTCCTTCCTACAACATAAATATACACCACACTGACAAATAACGACGAATAAATAATAATAATAATAATAATAATGTTTCTGTAATCTGAAAAGTTAAGAGAGATTTTTCGAACACAATATTTGTATCTTTGTCAATTAATTTTTTTATTTATTAATTTTCTTATATCACAAAATTAATAAATCAATATACAGTAAATTCCCGTTTAAAGTAAATTCGTATAACGCGACGAAAAAATTGCGACTAGTGCTCATACAAAGCTATAAACAGTTCCCTATAACACGTAGGATAATTTTTAACGTTATTTATCCGTTACTTATAATATCCGTTGATTGTAATAAAAACCAAACGATGTTTATTTCGTTTCCATAATAACTTTAACAGTATTTTCGCCGCTGAGCGAGGATCCGCGAATAAGCGCGAAAATCAATTTTGTGGTTACAAATAAATTTTCGCGAATAGTCGAATACACGAATAACGCGAATCGACTGCAATTCTTTTATTGTCAGAGAAAAATATACTATACAGGTAGGCCTCGATTAGTGCGAGTTCGAATAATGCGATTTCGATTAGTGCCACTTATAAAATTGATACCGTTTTTCAGTTAGTGCGAGCAAATATTCGATTAATGCGAGTTATAAGCATAGACCAGTCTAACAAAGCTCCGCCTCCTTTTATGATGTCAATTAACAAATTACCATTAATTTTCGGTTAGTAAAACCGGAAGAGGAGCCAAGTGACTGTCCAAGAATAGTCACTTGGCTTTGAAGGGATGAAACATCAGAAAGATGGGCTTTTTGCCGTTAACTGTTTAACATTACTGTACTATTATTTAACTTTGCTATCGTATACATACAGTATAGTACAGAATTTTCTCTTTTAAAAAGTATCGAAATGGATAAAAGGAAGAACATTTTGACGATAAAACAGGAAACAAAAAAAAGAAGAGGTTAGTGATTACGCTATAGCAAAAAAGGATGTGATTAAGCGACATAAAAGCAGTGCACCACTTCCGCTTTCGATTTGGCAGTTGGTTTGATGATGGTATGAGACTCAATTCCTGGTAAGTTATTAATTTAGATGATGAACAACGATGTAAAATATGAGTAAATATTTCTTAAACAGTTAGTGTTAAGTTAGTATTTAACATAGTAGTTATTCATCGTGAGGTTAGCTAATGGCCGGAATCTCACAAAGCAAGAACCAATTACCATATTCTACATATAGTTAATACTTCCAATAGTGCGAGAAATTCGTGGAACCAATTATTCGCACTAATCGAGGCCTACCTGTACATTAATATTTAACGCAAGGGATAAGTTCCAAAAAAAAAAAACTAAATGCTAAATGAAACAGCGTTAAATGCATCTTAACATGTAATAGTGAGAATAGGTAAAACACGACAGTGAACAAAAAAAAAAATAATAATAAACCTGTACCATTTTAATTTTATTTTGTAACATGTATTATTACTATTGTATTACATTAATTATAGACATTTTTTATTGCTAATATCGATTTGTATTCATAGATCATTCATGAAAATCAAAAATATTCAAGTAAAGTTTTTATTGCTAATATCGATTTGTATTCATAAATCATTCACGAAAAAATTATTGCTAATATTGATTTGTATTCATAAATCATTCGTGAAAATCAAAAATATTGGCTAATATCGATTTGTATTTCACAAATATTGGTGAAAAAATTCTTAAAATATCGATTTGTGTTCATAAATCATTCATGAAAATCAAAAATATTCAAGTAAATGAATTATATTCATAAATCATTCATGAAAATCAAAAATATTCCAGTAAATAATTTATGTTTGTAATGAGGAAGGTTCTTCCTCATTTGACACTTTTTAGTTTTTCGTTAAGAAATCGTCTAATGTCGTTTGCTTTTCCTCTTTCCTTCAGTAAACAATTGTCAATAGCGAGATATCGCACCCATGACATTTCATCTTGCCTTTGAAGTTCTATCAAAATTTAGATCATTTTGTATAAACTGATTCATAATTTCCCTAATAGTGGCTAAACTTCTTTTGAGAAAATCCGTTGCAAGTTCGTTTTGCTCATCATTTTCAGAAACACTAAATTCCTCGTCTTCGTGCATTTGTTATTGTTCTATTAATTCTTTAAGATCGTCAATCAATAAAAAATATAGAATTCGAAAAAAAATCGCGTTCTATCGAAATAGCGTTAAGCGAAGCAGCGGGTCTTACTGTATTTAAAAATAATTACTTAATCCCTGACACAAACCGACAAATAAATATTCATAGAAAGAACAACAATATTTTACATTTTATGGAAATGGGAAAAAATAATTTTCCTTCACTTATTCATTTTCAGAATTTTAACCTTAACTCTGAACTATCTGATAGCAATATATTCTCAAATAATTTTCTTACATGTTGGATATAATCCTAAAATTGAGATTTGATTGTCTCGAAAATCCGTCCTTTATTTTCATAGAATATGACTCCAATATTAATACGAGGTACTATCAATAATTTACTTTTATCGCTATAATTTATTGAACAGCTAACCTTGCTTATTATTAGCATAATCTTAAGTTCTCCCGCTTGAAGCAATTGTTCTCTTTTCTATACAATTATTTGATAATTTATGAAGTTCATTGTAAAAATAATAACATTAATTAAAACTCCATGAAATAATTTCATGAATTATTCTATAATTGTGTTGCATATCAAAGTTCATATTGAAACTATAAAACTCGAAGGCAAATTGAAAAATAACAAGAATAAATATTAATATGATAAAATATTAATAAAATCAAAATAAATAGATTGTTATTAACTAAAAAATAAATTGGAATCTCAGCTTAAGGAGGAAAAACTACAGCATAAAAAAAGAATGATATAAAGTTACTTTTGGTAATTTTTTTCATAAACTCTTGTTGCTTTTTTTATTTCCCTGGCTAATTAGCTTAATAGTTTCTTTAAGAAAAAAACAATATAACTTAAAAAAGGATATAAAACTTTTATTATTACGTCTAGATAGTTATTTTAAGATTATGATGAAAAATAAATCCTATAATTTATTAGTCTTTGATATAAATTAATTTTTTACAATATATTATAATACCGTTGATAATTTAATTTTTAATAAATTGCAATTTACGACTACAGTATGTATATAAATCTTTGAGTTGAAACTTCTCATTGATATCAGCTGTCATAAACGTTCTTCCAATGGGATGTCTTTAAAAGATATTAAGCATTTAATTGCTTTCTGGATAATGTTATAATTATCATTATACAATTAAAAAAGTTAGATTGTTTGTTTAAACGTAAGGGAAGTAAGTACTTTCGTCAGTAAAAAAATACAATATAATTATATTTTAATATTTATAATTTGTAATAATTTAATTACAAATATTAAAAATTAATTATAATGGAAAACAATTTAGATATCTATTATATCATATTATAGAAATCAATTTAGATATTTTGTTAAATTAATGTAGACAAAGTTAACTACGAAATTTGATCCAAATTACATCTAAAAAATATTTTGTTAATTTAATATAACTACAAGTTTATGTAGGTTATAGTTTGTTTCACCTTAAGTTAGAGTGACGTCATAAACACGTCATGCCATGACGTGTATTCAAAAAAACACTCGAAAGCTGAAACAGATATCCTTCCGCGATCATTATCGCTCAGAAAAAAATTTCTATTTTTTCTACAAAATAATTTACGAACCCTATAAACTGTACCTCTCAATACATCTATGAATTCGGTAGTTAGTTCCACCAAATCATTCACTCGCATTTCCGTTTGGAAATTCGCTAGCACAAAATAATTTACGAACCCTATAAACTGTACCTCTCAATACATCTGTGAATTCGGTAGTTAGTTCCACCAAATCATTCACTCGCATTTCCGTTTGGAAATTCGCTAATCTGCTGTAAATGCTTAGTCTGGACTCGCAGATCTCGAAGTAGACGCCATTACGAAATCAAATTATCGTCTGCTCAAAGTGTCGAACGCTACTATGAAATCTCGTTAACAGACGAAATGGAGATTAAAAAAACTTGTTTTATTTAAATCTCATAAACGATATTGTTATCACCAAATTAATATTCTTTAAAATTATATACTGTATTAGCAATAAAGAAAATTAAACTTGCGTTTAACTAAATTTATAGATGGATTTTTATTTTTTATTTCTGTTGAATATAGCCTAAGCATTTATGACGTCAGTCTGAAAGTGAAAGAGATTAAAATATTTTAATATAAAAATAAAACAAAAATTTATAATATTTGTGATTTATTTGAAGCTCTTAATTATATATTAATATTATATTTTAAAATTTTACTCCCCAGGCATTTACCAAATACCATGTTTCGACAATGATTTCGGAAAATACACTAGATATATAGGTTATACGGGACACTCTCTATCTAAAAGAATCCCAGAACACAAGCGGGATATTGCCAACAAAGCTCCCACCACTTCGCTAGCTCAACAAGCACTTATAACCGATTTACGAGTAGACTGGGATAATGCAAAATTAATTTGGAAAGAAGACGATCCTAGGAAGGGCAGAATAGCAGAAGCCATCACGATCTACGATAAACGTAATGACGTCACACCACCTATTAACAAAGTCGATCCAACGACCGTCAGTAATGCCTGGAAGTGGTGTATGAGCAGTAAAACCTAGGGTTATGGAAATTACACCTACCAAGATTACATAATTTTTAATAATTTTTGTTTAATTAATTAATTAAGTTATTTTAACTGTGTAATGTTAATATTAATAATTAGACCTTAATTTTGTTATTTTTTAAACTTTTTCATTTTGTCTGTAAATAATTTTGAGGCTGTAACTTATATGTTTTATCTAAAAATGGTTATCCTTTACTGTTAAATTTTAAAAAAACTTATGCATTCCATTTTATGTTCTAAGAATTGCGTTTACTAGACATTCTATTTGTGTATAGCTGAAGAGGATTTTTAATAAAAAGTCGAAAGCGCTACTGCTATATAAAAATAGTTAATTTATTATATGTTTTTCTCGACCTGCCTAAGTGCTAAAGTGTTAATTTTTCTATATCGTATAGGCAGTGTTTCGTTTTCCTATTTATTTTATTTGGAAATGTCGGTTGTGCCAACCAAGATTGAAAAAGCGGAAATGAAGAAATTCATCATCCTTGAAGAACGTCACTTATTCCTAAAAGAATGCAGAGTTAATGGAGTTTTCCCTACCTCTACTAATAACTTAAACATTGTTTATCCGCCGCAAATACAGACTCAAGAATGCAATTTTACGCTTGGAAAGCACATCTCTCTACGAAACGTTTGATCGTTCATAATTCTCTGAGTCTACTCAAAAGTTTGCCACCTGTTAAAAGTTATATTGAATATATTAAATCTAAAACTAGAGCGAAATATATCAAAAAACTAAAATGGCTGCTCTTTAAGCAAGTTAAAATGAATCCTCCTCCACACTCCCCGACTTACGTGGCTTTAGAGAACATAAATGTCCCTTCATATGTGCATGAAGTACTAAGTATGGGCCCAAATAGTTTAATCGAATCACCTTTATCTTGGAAAAATATCGCTATTCAATTCGAACCATTACTACAACAATGTGACCAGGTAGAAGCCGACAAAGTAAGATGGGATATAGCTAGAAATGTTAAGTTCTATAATAATAGTAAAAACGTTAGTGTAAAGAGGATGATAAAAAAAAGTTGATGATTGGCTGAATTCTAATGACATTATTTGTGCACGTGATGATAAATCTAAGATGATGGTGCTTCTTTATAAAGAGACATACATGATATTCATTGATGATTTCATTGTTAGCAGTAATTGCCAATTGTTAGAGGTAGACCCAACCAATCTAATAGATAAACAAGTTCATAAACTACTTAAGAAACCCAAGCTACCAGACTTCCTTAAAGGAGCATATGTTAGAGCACCAAATTCTCCAAGACTTTTTGCTTTTATAAAAAGGCATAAAAATCCAATTGAAGCTAGACCTGTTGTTGAAAAGCGCCTTGCACCAACATACTTCTTAGAGAAACGAATTGCTACGTGGTGTCTCGCTAAAATGAATGATTACGATCTAACAGTAACTTCGTCCAGTAATCTAACCGATAAACTGCTAGAGGTAGGCCCCCCCAGATGAAATTCTAGAGGTTTACGACTTCAAATAACTCTATCCTTCTATAAAAATGGAACCAGCGTGTATTTTACTTTATAGATTTTTCCTGAAGCATCTTCCATCAAACCAATGTGATCCGGCATTAATTAGAGATATTTGCCACATTGTTATACACCAATCGTATTTCCGGTTTGACAACAACTTCTACAGACAAACAACGGGCGTCCCAATCGGCAGCCCCCTAGCAGGGGTGTTAGCAGAACTTGTCCTTAGACATAAAGAGGAAATGGTCTTACCTCAAATATTATCTTCTGTTAAACTTTATAGGAGGTATGTCGATGACATTTTAATCATTTCTGAGAAATCTAGTTATGTGCCAGATATTGAAACAAAACTTACCGATCCAGCTTTAGGCTTATTGTTAGTTAAACAGAAAGAAAGTCGGAATTCTATAGACTTTTTGGATATACGCATTAGTATAGTAGAAGGAGAATATTCTTTAAGTGTGTTTAGAAAAGACACGTATGTTCCCATATTTATCAAAGCTGATTCAAATGAACCATGGCATTTTAAGTTGGCGGCTTTTAGAGCACTTATCCAACGCATTCTGACACACTGTACAACTTTGCAGAGCAGAGATAGAGAGTTACTATGGTTAAAAGAACAAGCCTTGCGCCATGGATACTCATTAAGCACCATCACACGCCTGTGGGAAAAGATATTTGCTCAGAAACATCTAACAAAAAGTAAAGAACTATTACAGACTGTTTATAACTGCTGATGGAAACAAATTGCCAAAGTTTAAATAACCAGCTCATATCCCAATTGGACAAATGGTCAAGGTATTCTTGCACGCAACATAGAAAGTTCAACAAGAATGAATTTCAGCATAAAAATGTAGCATCTAGCCATATAGCAAAAGTAGCATCAGCATCAATATAATAATATATTTACATTGCATTTTACTCCTGTGAGACCTACCCTTTAGTAAACTTTTATTTTTTCTTATTAACAAAAAACTGATGTAAAGATGAAAATGACATAAGTCGAAACAACTTAAGTCAAACTACGATTGTATTAAGAAAAGTGTAGCTTTCTTTGTGACAAAATGTTCTTTTTTTTACAGATTTGTCTGTATTATTTTCTTACATATGAACTGATAGCATGCTAACAATAAGAGAAAGCAATGAGTAATAGTGTCTCATATTTTGGCAATGCAACACAAGTTTGTGTGTGCCATAAGTGAAATACTGAATCATTTTGATGAATAGAAATTTACCAAATTAAATTTTGCAAGTAAATTTTTTGGTAACTTTAAAAACAGAATGCAATCATTATGTGAAAAAATACACTGACAGAAAAAAAATCCCAACACCAAGAAAAAATTATTGTAGAGTAATGAAATTTGGACAATGCATTTGTGTAGTTAACATGTTTAATTGATTAAATCTACCTCCAACGATAAGGTAAAACCTTAATGGAATCGTCCCACACTAAGCGTGTTCGAATAGACCTGGAAAAAGTAATCGCATTGAATTGAAGTAGTGTAAGGAAGCCGAACAACTTTGACCTGCAGGCAAAACTTTATGGACCAGACTGTACATACTCAAGTGCCTTATTTGATTGCAGGAAAGAAGCATTATTTTCTTAATAAGCAACATGAATATTATAGCCAAATATAGTTACAATTGTGGGTTACAAAACTTGAAGTAGGTAACTTTGTTGTGTGGACTCCATACGGAATTTATATTGAAAATATTGTTAAGGACCCGACTTACTGCCAGAAGATTTTAGAGCAAGCAGACTTGTATTACAAGCATGTTTTTGCATCATAATATTTCTCAATGCAACATACCAAAAATTGATTTAATTTATTTACATTTTGGAATGATATTCTAACTAAACTTTGATTATCTTTCAGACTAAATGTGCATTTATGTGAATTTTTTTATTCAGCATATTTGTCAACATAAAATTTTTTTTACTTAATAATGCTATATCAATCATCAAAATTATGATTTGTAGAAATGTATAACTGATTAGAAACTATTGCCTCCCTGTTGAAGGAATATGTTTTGTCTGTTCACACAATTTTTTATTTATTTTTTAAATAAAGATACTGAATAAAAAAATAAAGAATAAAAAAAAAGCATACTGAAATTAATTAAAAATATTTTAATTGTTTTTTTATATTTTATTAAAAAAAAAAACATTAAAGAATAAAAAAAAAGCATACTGAAATTAATTAAAAATATTTTAATTGTTTTTTTATATTTTATTAAAAAAAAAACATTTGTATTTAACTGATTAAAAATTCTAACTTAAAATTGAATTTGTATAATTGAAATTGACTATACATATTTTTGAACAGTGGCTTTGTTTTATCAAGACAAAATAAGAAGCAATAATCCAAGTTTTGGACTGTCATTTTTTTATGCAAAACTACAATTTTATATTGTATTACAGAGATAATTATAGCAAAGTTTCATTCATAAACACTTTGTTTCTTAAAGTTTAGAAGATAAAAGCAGGAAAATTTTTCTTAATGCTGATCTGTGACTAGTAAGGATCTTAGGAATAATCAGGATCTGATGTAACTTTTTCTTGGTATCAGAAATATATATATTAAAAATCATATTTTGCATAAGAGAAATTATCTAACACATAATTATTACAAATGCCGGTTGTGAATATTTGTGTGGCTATAGGCCAAACTGGCCTTTGTAGTATATCCTCTAATATTTAGTTTCACTTTGTTCTCCCAATTACATTTTCTACAATAATCCTTCTATTTGCAATTGCCCTAGTTTTCATTATATCCTGAGCAGAAAGTATACCGAATTACTTCGAATTTAAGCCACAGTAGGATTTTAAAATTGGAAAATTGGAAAAATTAAAAATAATCCTAATAAATCTGCCATATTTAATCCTTTGAATCTTTAATGGAAATTTTAATGATTTGAATTAATTTAAACTAATTAAAATCATTAAAATTTCCGTTAAAGATTCAAGGGATTAAATATGGCAGATTAAATAGGATTATTTGGATCAAATTCCCTTGAGGTTTGTTTTGTATAAAAAGTTTAAAATAAAAATGATTTTATAATAGATATTGAAAAATATGAAACATTTTTATTTACTTAAATAGGTACTAATATACATAATAAGCTGGTTATTAAGAATATTCTTCAGATATACTATTATTTTCGTTTTAAAAAAAATAGCCCTAGGTATCTTCTCTAAAACATGTTCTAATCAATCTTTCATCAATTCTATTGTCATCCATACATTCTTTGTGCTCGAATTATAACACTTAGGAAAATTTTCATTTGATAAGATTTTGTTTAAAATAATAAAAGGTGGCAATTTGTTTCCATCACTGGTTATAAACAGCACAGGGATGTAACTACAGGTGGGCCTGGTTGGGCCATGGCCTATGCATTGAAAGTTCTGGCCCATGTGCTGGTCCACTCTAAATATATAACCCGAAATGTAAAATTGAAAACCGCAAGAGTTCAACTCCACATAACCCAAGATGCCATTTTGTAAAAATGAAAATTTACAACTGAATACATTAAACACCTCATAATCCGTCTTGTATTCCATAAAAATGAAAATAAAAAAACCATAAGTATAATTTAACCCACATAATTTCATGCTAATAGTGATAAAAACCCTTATTTATAAGCTGTTAAAAAAAAGTGTCCTTTGTACATTTTACGCAGTACTTAATTAATGCGATTAGCTGGAAAGAATAAATAAAGTTTCAAAATATTGGTAAAATAAGTACAATATTTATTTGATATCAGCTCAATACAAAATTATGTAGGGATTTTTACTTAATAATGCAAAATGACCGATTACTTTGTCCAAATCGAGAGCTTTTGCAATTTTTCTCTTGATGAATATGATTGCTAAATAGCTTAACCTAATCATCAAGCATTCTATTACGTAAATATGATTTAATAAAGCACATATGGGAGAATGTTCTTTCACATCGGTGTGGTCCACCCAAAGAAAAAAGCTGGTTATGTCACTGAAATAGCATTATATTAATTTGTGATTTTTCTTATGATTAAAATATGGCCAGATATGACGTGATTCTACAAGCAATTATCAAACAGCAACTAGATTAAATCAGAAAAGTACAAATGAGGGACCACCGAATTAACTGTTATCAACGATTGTAATACTATGTGCTTATGTAGAGCATAAAGCAAAAGCCTGAATGTTGGGGAATGGGAGATCAGGTATAAGATGTTAAAATATTTGCTTTGAATTTAAGCTGCACCCAAATTTTTGTCTTAAAAATCTAATAAAAAGTGTGGCTTATATTCGAAGTAATAAGGAATTGGAAATCTAATAATATTTGTGTATAGATTTACGATTGTTTATAAGACACTGCTTATATGAGATTGAAATTTATATAAAAATTTCAATTTATGAGCATTTAACCAGGAGTAATTAAATCCATATTCTGTATAACACTTATGGCTTACAAATACAAAAATTTCAAATTTCAATGTGAAAGTGAATAAACAAATGAACACATATAACTCATATATTTCATTTTTTTTTATACTTTGGGAAAGATATTTTGTTAATAAACTTAATTTCCTACTTTTGTGCTAAAATTAAGTTTATTAATCATCACTAGTATGATGGATTATTATAAGATATTTCGTTTTTGGGGAGAGTGAAGGAATTCTATCCATCTATAATGACAGATTTATTTTTGTTTATATTATACTTAACCAGGCATTTCTTGTACAGCAGCAGCAAGATCTTCATCAAAATCAAGGGGGCTGTCATAGATGAGACTTTTCATATGGTCCCATAGGAAAAAGTCCAGACATGAGAGATCAGGCAATTGTGCTGGCCAAACAATGGGACTACCCCAACTAATCCAATGTTCTGAGAAAGTGGCATCCAAGGTGTGTTCTACACATCCATGCTGAAATGGGATGGCACTCTGTTATGTTTGAATCAATGCTGTTTACTGGAACAGGGTTCAGTAATTCATGCAAGACTTCTTGTAAAAATACAAGACATATTCTCCCAT
The DNA here is from genome assembly GCA_000484575.1 of Olivierus martensii. Classification (NCBI taxonomy): domain Eukaryota; kingdom Metazoa; phylum Arthropoda; class Arachnida; order Scorpiones; family Buthidae; genus Olivierus; species Olivierus martensii. The sequence goes on from AYEL01058569.1 coordinate 23,608, forward strand.
CCAGCCAGCATGGCAGAAGATAATGGTCATGGGCAGTTCCAACCCAAACATTTATTGAGAAACACTGCTGGTATGTGGATTAATGGTTGTCCATACTAAAATTGTGGTTATTTAAAATTCCCTCTTGCATAAACATGCATTCGTCAGTGAATAAGACATGTGCAGGAAAGTCAATATATGCTGCAGTCAGTTGAAGGAACCACTGTGAAAAATCAACACGAGATCCATAATCTGCAGGCGTGAAGGCCTGTATCCTCTGTGCATGGTAGGAATGTAATTACTCATCTAATAGTACTTGCCACACCATTGATTGGGGACATTTATGTTATGCAAAATTACTTGTGCGCTCCTTTCAGGATGATCTCCAACCCTATATAGTATTGCCTCCATAACATGAGGCATCCTTAACTCCTTCCATACCATATATCCTGCATGCCATTGGCAGAGAGCCCATTTTGCTCCTTTGCCAGCAGCATGCAGGACAGATATCAATGCAAATGCTGAAATGTTTTATGATCTGGCATAGCATCTTATTGGAAAGTGCTCCCACTACAGTCTTTGAGCTTTTCTTGCATTCCTGTCTGCAGCTCCGTACATGAAATGCCTATCTGTCTTAACCTGATTCATGAAACGATCCATCCCTTCCCAAATCCATGGTAGAAATGACAATAAATGCAAAAACCAACAGTTGATCATTGGAAAGTGTCCTGCAGCACTTCACCACCACTTGAGTTATGACAATGCAATGTATGACAAAAACTGCTTGTTTAGGTATGTTCAATCACCTCTTAAATTTTGGCCCAAGAGTTTTGAATCACCCTGTATATTAATTTTTGAACAAGATTTGTCCTAGAAACATTTTCAGATAAGTCATTTGCTTATCTTGTTACTATTATTCATTTCATATTTTGAACAAAAATTATTTGTAATAATAAAACAATATTTTAAACAAGCATATAACACTTTATTAATAATAATTCTATATATTAGTTCCAATTGTTGTGATATATATAACTCATAGTCTCAACTCATTACACACAACATAATTGTGTGTAATGAGTTATGTTTAAAACTTGTAACTCTGACTGAAATCTTATATTCAAAACTAATTTCAACATATATTTTGATTTTTTTTAATATAAACCTTATTTGCTCAATATAGAAATATTGAAGGTAATAATAATAATAATAATATCTGAATTTCTTACCATACATAAAATCACCTCTTGTTTTTAACCATGAAGAATGAGTAGGATGAATTGTTAATGCATGCTGAAGAATTTCATGTAATGTATCACTAACCATTTGTATATTAAATGTACTTGAACTAAAATAAATGAAAATATAATAAATGGAATATAATATAATATATATATATAAAAAAATTAACAATAAATGAACAACACAAAACTATTTCCTTATTTACTAATAAAAATTTACTTAAAAATCTCAAATATATGATGCCCCTATTTCTATAGAACGGATCGGCAAACTGCGGCTCTGAGTACTTACATGTGGCTCTGAAGTAAAATTGAAAATGAAAATAAAACTTTATAAAGTTTTAAAATAACATTTATAAAATTTTTAAAGAATTTTATTCACATAATGGTGATTTCATTTGTTTTATAGATCTAGCAAAACTTCGTGGCACTAAGATGCGCGAAGCGTCACGCCTCGCGACACGCTTGTAAAGATAAACGAAAAACTTTCGTGGCACTAAGATGCGTGAAGCGTCACGCCTCACAACACGCTTGTAAAGATAAACAAATCTTAAAGTTACGCGCATCTTAAAGTTAAGCGAAGCATCATGCCTCACGACCTGTTGCCGCAGCGTGACGCTTTGTATATCCCCACGATATAGAAAGGGAGTGGTGGGGATGATTTAGCACATGGTAGGCAGCTCATTGTTCACACTGATTAAAACCAATGAGAACAATTTTTTGTGTTTTTTCTTCATTTAATAAAGATATAATTAATAAATATAACTTGTTACCTTAAAATTTTCGTTATTTATAAAAATATATTTATGGCTCTCGAATAATTTTTAAATTGTTATTTCGGACAGGTTTGGCTCTTCCGTCTCAAAAGTTTGCCGACCCCTGCTATAGAACATTCATTTTTCTAAAATATATTGTTGCACACCATTCTCAATCAAAACTAGAAATTGTTCTATACATTTTCATTTAAAAATAGCATTGAAGCAGATGATTATTTAAATGAATGAATATTCGTTTCGATTAAATTAAAAACAAAACCCTGTGTCTCACATTGCATGCACATATCTTATACATATAAAAGACAAATACAATATCTGAACAATTATTATTAAACTGACTTGATAGCACAGTGGGTAGAGAGATGGAGTGGAGAGAGAGGAGTCAGCATCAAGTCCCAGAATCTACAAGATATATATTTGTCTTCAAGAAGACAACTTAATTGATGGACTATTGGATGGTGGAAGAATGGAAGGCATTAACAAAGAAGGGTGGAGAAGGAGAGAAGAGGGATGAAGAAAGAGATGGGAGGGAGAAAAAGAAAAAATGGATTTTGCTGTTGCTGCAATGGAACACAATCATGTGCACTCTGGCCGATAATCTCAGGTAGTTAATATCAAATCTTGCAGATTTTTCTCTTCAGATAGATCAGTTAAAAATTATTATTCGATTTTTAGCTCCTAGATGGCATCATTCTTAGTGTAATTATCATTTTTATTTGTTAATTCAGAAATGGTGCTAACATTAATTCAAATTATTTAAATTGTTAAAATTCTGTTAAAAGTTAAGGATTTTTAGACTGAATTAAATTATATTTGAAATATAAATCTTTAAATAAAATAAACTTTATTTTATTTTAATTAACTAACCATTTTATTATTTTAAAATAAAATAATTGACTTAAAACTAAATTCTTAAAGACAAATAGTATTAATTAAAATTTAAACTCACTTGCTGACTACAGCTGGCCATAAAACAGAATATTCTAAAAATATTTCACCATTAGAATTATCCTAAATAATTAAAACATTTATAAATTAATTTTTACTCATAAAATAGTAATATTTTTAAATTTTGTATAAAACAATATTTTAAGATGATGATGATAAAGTAATTTTCTCAATTTTTGGTTCTAATTAATTTAATTTGAAAGACAGTTTAATTTGAAAATTTATTAAATTCAAAAGAATTTATAAATACAAAAATACTTTCATATCACAACAGATCCATTGTCAATTATCTCAGTATCAATAAGAATGAATAAAATAATGTAGAATACATGTTTAAAAATTAAAATAATTACAAAATAAATCCATTACAACAAATTATAAAGTGTTAATACTATAAGCAAAAATTATTATAAACAAGAACATAGTAACCCTTTAAGTGTTAAATGTTATATGGGTTAACATGTACATAGAAACAAATCACTTATTTTATTGGAAATTTGCTAATATAAATCTTCCAAATGTATAAAAAGTTCTGATAAGTTCCATTTTCTGATAAGTATCTTCTAGCAACAAAAAAAAAAAATCATTCTCTATAATAGTTTGTTGATTTCTTAATGAATATTTAAGTAATTCAGCACCTCCTTATCAAAATTACATAAATAAGAGTATCCTATTTCATACCATCATAAATCTTTTTTTGAAGTTGTCATGTTTCTTGTTTCATTTTACAGAGAGGTGTATGTCATTAGATAGGGTGATCTTGAATTACCCTATCTGTAACACACAAATAAGGACAATAAAGCATGATCTTAGAAATTGTGAAATACGATACTTCAACCTTATTGGTTTCCAAATCACACATCAAATTTTATTTTATATTCTATCACATTCTCGAATATATTTTCTTATTTATAATGAAATATTTTCCATATGAGAAGAAATTTTCATCTTTAAATAAATTTTTTTTTTATCAATTACCTAACTAACTACTATAACTAAACTACTATAAACTTTTTTATATCAACTGAGTGATGTGCAAATTATGATAACAACAACAAAATAATTGATTTTTTAACTTTTAGAGAAAGATTGTAAGTATAAATAATCACTATATACTGTGATAATAGGGTCAGAATTTGAGTTATATATATATATACAGTGAAACCTGTTAAAATGAACATCTTGATACAGTGACTACCTGGCTAAAGAGACCAAATTTCAAAAGCTTATTTTGCATAGGATGTAATGCTATTTTTGTTCTGTATAGTGACCACCTGTCTAATGTGTATACTGACCACTCACATATTAGTTTTAAGAAGTTTTAACCTGCTAAAGTGACCAAGAAGATTAATTTCATGGAGAAATCACTATTTTTTTTAGAATTTTTTCAATTAGATAAGATTCTAAGGATTAGTATTCTATTAGAATTTTTATGATAAAATAGTCTGTTAAACCAGTATATAAAAAAGTAAATATTATAATACTACTATATATTTTAATTTAAAGTTGACTATGTTAAATGCACATATACAGGTTAGTATTAATTGTAATAGAGTATATGCTCGCTATAAGACTTTGTTTGTCAGAAGATGATATGTGCTATATGTCATCATTATTGCTTGACTGCAATAAATTTAATTAATTATTTTAATTAATATAAATTTGCAGTTTGGATTAATCTGCTCTTTTGTTTTGGGGGAAGGGGAGGGCCACTGTCCTATATAGTGAACATCTGTGAAAAGTGACCAGTCAGGTCAGTCCCAAATGGTGGTCACTTTAACAGGTTTCACTATATGTAATTTTAACTTGCACTGTAAATGTTCATTTCTTCAAATATTGTTTATTATTTTACCTTTTAATATTTATTTTGTAATTGTATAGTTATTTGTTATTTCATTCTGCTTTTTTATGAAACTGTTTCAAAATTTTTCAGTATATATAAAATACATATACAAGCACATGGCACTTTTATTGTTTTATGGTGGCAGTCAATTCAAAGGAAATTGCGACCAAGTCTACTTTATTGTAATGCATGTGGTATTGAGTGTAGTATGTCATAAAAGCATCTGCAGGCCAATTAAAGTATAGTAGAAAATGTTTTAGCTGTTTATGTACAAGAGGAAGATTTTCATATATGTTGTGTTTTTGGTTATAAGTTCAAAAATTTACAAAAAATTAAAAATTATTGAAATGAAGAAAAAACATACCAATAAATATATTTTATTAAAAAAATAATAAAAAACTTTTTGACTAATTATAATGGCATAACTTAATGAAAATTTGCATAACACTTGATTTTTATTGATAATTTTTTAAAATATGATCCGATTTTCTTCATTCATAGTTTATTTTATTCATAAGGCTTGCTGGTATCAAAAAATAATAAATATTTTGTTGGATGGCTAAGATTTCATACAAAAAAAATTGTTTTTTCTCTGATCTTATATAATGAACAAAAAATTGTGAAAGAAATAAAATATGAAAATAACAAAAACAAACAAATACAGCACTATTTGTTTGTTTTTGTTATCTCCTAGTGTAGCAGAAGTTATGAACACTTTTATATGAAAATATTTTTATATCATTAGAATGAGAATAAAAAAAGTAATGAATTGTAAAAATTTCAAAAAATTTTGATGAAAATTAAGCAAGATTTCACAATATTAATTTTTTGAATATTAATTAAATTTATTTTGGAATACTTTGTGGACATCAACAGATTAATATGCAGATTATCAATAATATTTGAATGTTTCCACAAAATGTTCACATTTTGTTCATATGTTCTTGGCTAAGAGCAATATTGTTTTTATTATATAATAAATCAAACTTATGTTCTAATATTTGATGTTTTAATGCTTTAAAGCTAAATTTACTGAAGTCAATAAATTCAAGATTTCAAAAAAACATTAAAATATTGTATATCAGAACATAAACAATATGACTTTAATTCTAAAAACATATGAAATGTGGACATTTTATGGAAAGATTTGATTATTATCTACAATATGTATATTAAAAAAAAGACTTTAATATACATATAACTTTAAAGAAATATGATAAATTTATCAGCATAAAAGCTTTCCCTATTAACAATGATGACAATTTTCTGCCAATATGGAAGCAGCCCTAGATCATTAATAATGCTCTTTCTATTATTATTTAACATTATTAATATATTTTTATTTACAATAATTTTTTTATAAATTGTATTAATATTTTATTAATTAAAATATAAAATATTACAACAAATATTTTTATTTTTAAACGCATCTATTCTGCTTTCTTTTATTCTTACTCATTGTTGCTATGATATCAACAATTGATCTGTTATGATTTAGTAAAAAACTTATTGCAAGTAGGTCAAATTAATGTTATTAATTTTGCTGTTTCACAAAAAATTTTATAATTAAAAGCGATCTGTAACTTCAAATAGATTAAGAACCACTGCTTTAAACTAATGCATGTTCTAAGAAGACCTTGCTAATTAATATAAATAAAATAATTTAAAATTTTTGATAAATTTCCTTACTAGACTACCTTGTGTAAAAATAGACCCCTTCTTCAAAAATTTATCAATTCTGTTAATATTTATTTCAATAAATACAGACATTTTAATAAAATATATAAAACTTACCATAAGTTTACTGATAAATTGAAGAAAATTTGATCTATTGAAAAAAAAGAAGTTAAATTAATTATCAAAAAATTACTAAAAAAATCACAATAAACTGAAAAATTCATAAAATTTTAATGTAAATATATAAGATAAAAAACAGTTGAAATGTGAAAAAATTAACTTTGATCAATTGGTATCATCATTGACAAATGTGTATTTCTGCTCAGTCAAACTGTCAAAGAATACCTTAGCAATTGCAGTATTATTCAAATTACAATCCAATATTTTGGTATAAATTTTCCATAATTTTAGAATCCTAATATTTATAAATTCCCAAAATATAAAAAAGTTTATGGATGACACAATTTTATGTGTTTATATAACTTTATATTTTGGACTTGTGGTTTTGACAACATAAGTTTATGAACATACAACAAACTAATTAAAATACAAAGTTATAAAAGCCTAAAATTATAATTTTCATTCTAATATAATTATTAGAATGTTTAGCAGACAAAATCAATAAAATTAACGAGAGACTATTCTTTAACTTTATTATTCTAGAGAATGATAAGCAATGTTATATGGCAGGGGTGGGAAAATTTCATGTCACTATAAGCCACATAGAAGAATCTCAAATACTCGAGAGCCATAGTTTCTTTCTGTGTCAATGGGAATCGCATCAGGTTTTTCAGGTAATCTTAACAACAGTTTCAAAAATTGTTTATTATGTATTTCATATGAATTTATTTCACACAGATGCATACTACTTTTTATAATAAATGAACAAATTGCAAATATATTATTTTTTAAATTAAATAGATATTTGTTCATATTAACTATTGACTTTCAAGGATATGGAACCACATTGAAGATAATCAAAGAATTGCATGTGGCTCACAAGCCACAATTTGCCCACTGTGGTTATATAATTTAAATGATGTTATCATGCACATTTGAAACTATTTTATCTTTTATTGTGTTCTTAAAATGTTTGAGTGAATTTATTTGATGTTTCCAACATTTTTGATCAACAATTGTATATTTTCTGATAGTTCTGAATATTTAACAAATATGGAATTATTCCACAGCTGATTGGTTAGATTAGTTCAGTTAAGCCACCATATTCTCATGGGATATTCTTTATCTGGCAGTGACCACTTATAGAGCCCATCACAGGCTGGCCAACACCCATGATAAGGTCAACTGGATAGTTGAAGGCTGGGGTTCAACGGGCCGGGCCAGGACTCCTCTTGAAAAAACTGGAGATGTGGAATCCTGTCCTCCAGAGTGGTAAGCCATAGCTTTACCACACAGCCATCCATCTGGCCGACCCACAGCTGATTGAAGACATCAAATTTGTTATTCTGGTGATTGCATATGTGATGTTCCTATTAGTTACATAAACTTTCCATAGTACATTTTATTTTTGATTATCTATCATTTAAACTTTATTAAATAGTTTTGCTGATATTGGAAATGTTAAATTTTTTTTTGATATTTTTTGTCAAACAAATATTTCAACAAAATCATAAATTGTTGAAATGTGACTGGACAAACATTAACATACACTGTTCCCTTCCTGTTCTCTCTTCACATTTTAATGATGGTTTGCAGTTTCAATGCTGAGTCTGGCTTTTTTATCTAAGCTGCACACATTTATTACAATAATAAAGTGAATTTGTAGTTTTTAAAATTATAAAAATTTATTTATTTCAAATCAATATTACATTGTTCTAACTCTTGAAATTTGAAAGTTAGCTTATACATAAATTTCAAATTTTTATCAATTTTTAAACTGTAAAGTAGGATATCAGCTTATATATGAATGCATATAATACTTTCTACTGTCATATAACTCAAATTATTAAGATTCTATTTTATAATAAAACATAAATATTATAAAATACCTTGTAAATATTCCATGCATTACATCTCTCTGCATTTCTTTCATTATACCAGAATTAGTTCTTTTGTGTTGAATATTTGTATTTGAAAATATTGGCAATACTAAAAAAATAAATGAATTAATTAATTTTACAAATTTCAAATTTTTATCTTTAAAATAGCTTGAATACCTGCATCCCACAAATCTCTTGCAGATGTGCGGCTTCCTTTATTGGCACAGATATCTCGACAAACAGAAGAAAGAAGATTAGAAAACTATCGGAAAAAATAGTGTCATATTATTAACAATATATTTTTCTCTTTGCTTTTGCTATTTTTAATTATTTAATAAGACTCTACATTCACTAATCCATGATGTTTTTTAAATCACAAATCAGGTTTAGAGATACAATAACTTCTATTGCTGATATATTAGTAAATATAAAATATTAAAATCCTTCGTCACTAGACCATGTTAATATGAATTTATATATTATTTAATATGGTAATATGACCATGGTACCATGGACCATGGTAATATGAATTTATATATATTTATTAATAAATAAAATAGAAACATTTTCAGCAATAAGTTTGTAATTATCAGATGTACATCATTCTAAAACAACAAATTCCCATAAAAAGATTATTTTTATGATAACATGATGATAATATTATATAGTCTAGTTAACAAATATTATACTTTTAAAACTTTTCTTCTACTTCTATTAAATTCTCTCTAATCCAGTATTATTGGAGATCAACAAATACCACAAAATACACATTCTAATCATGCAATGAATCAGCAAAATATAAAAACGCAATGCAAAATAACTGGCATGTTAGAGAGAGGAAAAAGTTATTAAATGATTAATCAATAATATAATTATTTTATTTTGTTGCATAATAATATCTTATTAAAATACATAGTATAAAATTAATAAAATAATATATATTTTTATTAATAAATTTTCTTGTTTGAACTGAACTCTAAACTTAACTAAGCTTAAATTCATTAATAAACTTTATTATTACTATTATTCAATTTCTAGTTTTTAATTTCTTTGTTGAAGTAAGCTAACTAACTTTTGTTTGTTTATTTAATACTGATGCTTTGCTTACATTCGGATATAAAAATTAGATTTTTTGATTCAGTTCCCAAAGTAGAAGTCCAGCTAGTAGTTAGTAAATCTGGATAAAAGTTTTCCATACCATTATGTTCATAATCATTATGTCCTTATGCTAGAATCTGAACTTTGTATGTGCTTTTTACAAAATACAGAATTAATATATATACACTCAGCCCTCGATTTACACGGTAGATACGTTCCTGGAAAAATCGTGCAAACCAAAACCGTGTAAAACGAGACACAGAATTCATACAAAATAGAAGGATATGTTCAATTAAACTGTAAACCGTGTAAATTGATCTAAAGAAGATAATGGAAAGTCGAGGATATGTTCATTATAACCGTGTAAAATGAGATAAGGAATAAAGAAAAAAAAGGGGATTGGTTCATTAATTTTGAGGGACAATTTAATGCTTACACTTTTTCAATTTATTTTTGAAAATGAAAACATAAACGTTAATTACGATCAAATACAGTACAAAAAAAAAATTAACAATATTCCGTACAAATAAAAACAATAAAAGCACGATCAAATACGGTACAAAAAAAAAATTAACAATATTCCGTACAAATAAAAACA
>AYEL01058570.1:0-50876 GCA_000484575.1 Olivierus martensii
AATTATCTCTATGAATTCAAGATGGCGGATGATCTGACATCGCGGACCTCATTTCTAGGGTTTGAGGGCCGCACTTTGGGAACTCCTGCTTTAAAGACTCCACTACACATTAAATATATTAATTTTTACTATGCTGATATTATTTCGATTAATAATAATACTTCAAAAAATATATGATTTGGGAATTTTTGAATTTCCAATGCGAATAATTGATAATCTGATAATAGCCGTCTTCTATATTTTTGGCGGGCTTATAGGAGGTTATAATAAACTACCTTCTATCGCCTCCTGTTTAAATACTAACGAACTAGAGAAAAATAAGCTACTTATCCCGATTACATCTTGCCCCGATTATATTTATTAATATTCATATATGATTATAAATTAACATAGATACGCTTAATGTGACCTTTGGAACTGAACGTAATAGATCCGAAATATTTGCTTGATATTAGCCATTGATAGTTTTGAATTATTTTTAAAATGTGAATCTGTTACCGATTTCTTGTTTTACTTTATACTAAACTCATGGTAGAAAAAAAACTGTTGTAGAAAATAACGATAGAATTTTTGATGCGTAATTCCTTAAGTTAGGAAATTGATTTTCTTTGATAAAAGTTTTATAAAAATATACCAAATTTTTTCTTTAAATATATTTTTCAAATCTAAATTATTTTACAAGTCTATTATCTCCAATTGAAGTTCATTTGGCGCATTTTCTATAGTTACTGAAAAAGGTGCTGTAAAAATCCGAATTTCGTTTTTTCGTTAAGGAATTTTTGTTTCATTTATTTATTTTGTAATATTTTGTGCGACGCGGCCGCATAAAATTCTAATGCGGACCGCAGGTTGCTCACTCTTGATCTAAATAGTTCTAGATGATATAAAAGTACGGGATCCATTTCCGATCAAAAATATAAACAACCAATAACCATATTCCAGCTGAGAAAGACCCAAGGTGAAAGTCTCATCTTCTCCCGAGTCGCAATTATTCTATATTTAATAGTGAAGATGAACTATTTCTTCTGGCAGTTAATTTTTTATAGAAATCTTTTTTATTTTTTTAGAAGGAAAGCGTTTATAAAGATTGAGATCTTCCGATATAACTGTGTTCGACGCTAAGAATTCAATGGGACCGACCAGTTGGTTTGGCAGAATTAAAATTAGAAAGAGCGTCGGAACTTAACGTGGGCCAGTCGACAAAGTAACCAGACCTTCAGTCTCCCCGGCGTAAGGAAATGGTGGAATAAAAAAGGTGGGCCAACCAGACTATGGTTAAAACCCTACACAGCGCTAATTACCGAGTGAAATAAAAAGCCAGGTTAAGAGACGGACACAAACTACGGACAAATTAACGGCGGCGCGCTACTTAATCGATGCTTTTTTATACAGTTGGCACTTATATCCTCTCTTCATTGATGATTAAATGACGCACACACCCCTAAGTATACCTAAGCGAGAAATTTCCAGGGGTGCATGTTTTTTGTTTGTCGTAATAAGTGTCTATTGTATGTGGTACCTGATATCATTATTTACTGTAAAAGGGGTGCGTATTATTTTACTTTATTGTAAAGGAGTGGACGATTAAGATTGGTGACGCTAATTTAAAGTATTTTTTAAATTTTGAAACTAACGAAAAAAGGAAGAATGGCCAATCGGGTGAAAATGGCCGACTATTTTCATTTACAGTACGTTTTCCCAAGTCACGTGCCAAGTATCCCCATTCTTCAAGTACCGCATTCTTTATCTATCTTTATCGGCCCTATCAAAACGAATACGGTAGTAGCAAATCTTGTTTTTTACGTGCAAATTAAAAAACGGGTTTTCCGTTCGATGGACATCCCCACTAACGTCTGGACAGTATAACTGTCACCTATGGTAAAGAATTCCCCACTCCACACTTAAGACTCGTATGGGAGTCGGTGATCAGCTTTTTCCGACCAGGGACGCCTGAGCGGGGCTCACCTACTAAACTTATAACAAGCGACGGAGTAGCTACCTATATCAGAAACTTAACACACGACGAGGGGCTTCGCCTCATTTTTTTATCCAGCTTAAATGGCTAAGTGATCGAAAGTTACGAGTCGCCATACGATGCGTTCTATATTCATCCAACTTTTTATACATAAATATTATATGTATTCTTCACACCGGATAAAAATTGCTCCTCCAGCTGGTCGTGGATAAAAATTTAAAGACGTCAACTACTACCCGATTGATGCGGACGAGGAGGACGAAACTTGGGTTTCTTTCCTCCATAGATAACTTTCTTCATTAACCCAACCAGGCCCAATGGGTGACATCTGGCGTAAGTATGGGGTTGACAGAAGAATTGCGAGGACAATTGAAAACCCGCCAATAATCGGGTGTGCGGGCCAGGTAACAAGCGGCTTTACCGGAGGGGTCATCCATGTCCACTCTTTCGTTGGTCGTTAGTGACCATATAAATACTATATTGGCCGTCACTCTTCTCCAGAACCAGACCTAATTCTATTTGGACTTACCTGCAAAGAGAAAAAAAAAAGTTATAAAAATACTCCACCAACCAACTATAGAAATATAAATTTATAGAGAATTATTAGAGGCGACCAAATTTAAAAACAAAAAAGTTAACATTAATAGTCGGACGGAAATCAAATTAGAAGAATGCCTGGGGATTTCAAATTCAAATAACGTCTTAATTATTCATCCAGTGTGGAGAGCCCGATGGGACATCCCCTTTAATTTTTGATGCAATTTTCTCACTGCGGGTCGAAGGCGGAAGCCAAACCATCCTCCATTTCCCCCAACTCGGCGCTGTGATTAAGCATGTGTGGTGGGAAATATTTACACACTGGCTAGCCAGAATGGATTTCCCTCACTCCTTTCGGACGGTATCCTTTGACCAAATCTTTTTTAGGTGGCTGTCCAACAGTCGCCTCTCGGTGGAAAAGCCGGACCGCCATCTCGGTCCGAGTTTGCACCAGGAGGTGGCTGATGGATAGCCCAAGCCACCAGTCTACATCGTCCTTCCCCTTTAAACTATAGATGCCAACGGGTGTCGGAAGAGAAAATAAGAAAACACAAGATGTCTGGGGCATAAGACCAGAAGTGGCCTCTTCCCTAGCCATCGATATGTCAAAATACCTCACTGTGGAAAAAATGGGAAGAATTTTGGCTGCGGATCAATAACGTTTACACAAGTTTAATTAGCGCCGAACGAATATCAACTTTTAATTATTGTACCGTCTCTATAAATGGTTAGCGCTAATCGAATTTTAATAATGGTAGGTTCCGCGCAGCCATCTAATAATAATTGTCCAAGTAGATACTTTTAAAGGTCTGCTAGTAAAAATCTAGTCGGGGCTATTCGGACGTCATGTAACCCCGAAATGCAGTTCTTCGGGAAGGGTCTGGGCCGATCCGTTGAACCCCGTCTTCCATCTTCCGATCGACCCCATGGTGAGTACTGGTCAGCCAGTAACGGACTGTAAAAGTGCCGCCGCCACGTACAGAATATACCATATGTAATATAGCGGCTTAACTGAGACTAACCTAACCTTAACCCCGAGGACTACCACTAAACTCCAATCTGGTACACTGTACTTCGATAGGAAACATTATAAATATGCACAGGAATCGATAACCTATCATATGTTTAACCGGAATGGACTAGACTGAAAAATTGTGAAATCTTTTTATCTAAGTAATTATCATAGATTATTTAATAAAGTTTCTAATATTCTCTAATTCTAAAGTTTCTAATTCTCTGATCTAACTGATCAGAGAACTACCAATGCGAGTGCGGACATTCTGCCATATAGATTGATAACGAAAGAAATATAAATCGTGCTCATTTTTCTAAAACAAAAGAAGGATGTGTCCGGCCGATTCTCATTTGCTTTTTACCAGTGGGTTTCCCAGCCCCACCCGTGGGTGATGATGACCGTAGCCATCAATGATGGGGGTAAGGGGTGACTAGCTGGATTGAGACGGCGCCGAAAATGATGTAATTCGGCGGGAAAACTAGCGGGAAGGAGACGATGGGGTGCACCCGTGGCATCCAACCCCTATCTACACTTCTCAACCGTTCGATAGCCGACTTTAATGGCTAGGGTTTAGCAGTCGAGACGACTGTTCCCCTCCACCCACCTGTTCTTCCCATAGGCCACGTACTGGAAAGAAGAGAGTCGGCGGCGGAATAACAACCACTGCACTATCAGTTGCGCACGGACTGGGGACAATCGAGGGACTGACACGCGCTAGCCATCGATCTACGGCCCCGCGTCATTCGACTGATCGGATGGCTGAGTAAACGATATTTATGTCAATATTTCCCAAACGGACACCGGTATGACGTCACCTTTTACCCAAATTGTCTTAATCATCATCATAAAAATATAAACATTTTTTTCTGTTCGAACTGCATCTTTTTAAAACAATGAGTGGGTCTGGCCAGCTTTTTATCTCTTTATCGAACAAGAAGCGAAAAAGAAAAGGGGAAGATCAGTAGCCAGAAGTTATCGGTTGGCCAGAATCATCGTCTAAAAGAAAAGACCTCCGGACCAACTGGTGACGTATGGCCAGGACAGCGCTTTCCGGTCATGTGATATTACCGGATATGACCGACTGAGAACAGTAGCCAAAGGCGCCGGCGCCGAAAGATAAACATAATTCTCCAGCCAGGACGGGCTTCTTTTATAAAAAGAAGAAAGACCGAATGTGTAAAAAACAGAAATGACGAAAACCAACAGTAGCGAAGTTAGAAAACGGATGGCGTCTAGGTGAATTTTAATTTTGGTACCGGTAAACTTTCCGGGATGGAAAGAGGATAAGCCAACTTTAATAAATGACAAAAAGTGCCGAAATGACTTTTCTTTAATGCATTAAGTTTTAAAATTTAAAAACGTTTCGAAAATGAAATTCGGCCGAAGTCAAATATTCAAATGGCGGTTCAAATGGCAAAAAGATAAATTTTGTATCCCAGACATCAGTCGTTGTCGGCCCTCCCGCTGCCACCAGGTTAACTTAACACTAATGCCATACATCGAACCGGCTACCGTGTGTCGGCGGAGATAAAGGCCAGGTGAGAGAAGACCATGGATACACCCTTTGGCCCCCTGGCAGTGACGATGGTAGCACCCGACTCCGTTTAACCGTGTCCCACGGGATGTTAGATAGCACCACCACAGTCGGGGTGAATAAATTGAGAAACAGTGCTGGATATCGGGAGTTAATGCTGGTGATATGGTGTACTCCAACCCGTTATTCGCTTATTGGTGATGTCACCAAAGCGAGGGTGTTCCTAGCCCGTCCGGAGACAAATAACTCTTCAATCGACTTCAAACATCCAAAAGTATACACGAAATTAAAACTTAACCATGGAAAAAAAATGGTAAAAAAATTTAAGATTCAATTGTAAAGAATATAGGAGTAAGGAAACCGAGACTTCAAAGGGGCAACAATTATAAATACAGTAAATAAAAAATCTGCTTCCTACCACTTCAGCAGAATTTAAGTATTATAAATATGCAGTACCGTATATGAATTTAGAATGAGGTATACAGTAAGAAATATAGAACGAAAGAGGGTAACCTGACCAAAGAGAAAAGTTAAGGAAGAGTTTACCATATCCACCAACCAGGAAATAATCAGAAATATCAATACTAATACCAATGAAAAGTGGAGTAAAGAAAAATCGATAATTACCAATAATTAATAACTATAGTAGAACATATTACCAACGATATATTTAATTATTGAACCCCTTTTGCCAGTTGGGAAAAATTGGTTGTATGGTAAGACGATGATTTTCTTTTATTATAATTATGATGGTGTAAAAAAAGTTTGGGATTTTTATGGTATTTATAATACGGTAAGAAATCATATCAGTCGAGATATATAAATGACAGAATTCTAACTAAAGCGTCAGTAGCCATTGGAACAAAATCAATAGTTCTTTCTTCTATTACCACACGGAAATAAAAAATGAACGAATTATAATAAATTAAAGAATTATTAGGTCAATATAACTATTTATTTGTAACTACAATGGTAAAATATGCAGACACCATCATTTGAGAAATATGCAATAAGTTATACCTTGATTTTTGGTAATAGATTTACAAGTGTTTTGTTTTTGTTTTATTTTTTCTACTTTTCCAGGAACCCGAAAAATGGTGGATCTAATCAACGACTTTCCTATTAGTCGACCACAGATAAAATGGTCGACTAATTGGAAAGCCTTTATTTTTTGTCAACTATGTTGATTTCTTTGTAAAAGAATTATTACTAATAAATGGTATTAACACATAAATTGCAATCAATAGGAAATACCATAGGAAATACTTTGCTAAAATTAGTCATAAATGAATTTGGCTAGTTTGCCGTGAGGGACGATATGCAATCTATTTTCGATTTTGATTTGAAATTGAGTTAATTGGCAACCTATGGCACATATTTACTATATAAATTAGTAAAGGATAGTTTGGGCCAAAATTGATGACCACTAAATAAATGTTAATCAGAAAAATATAAAAATTAAATATTCTTAACTATTAATTATAGTATTTTTTATAATACAGTATATCGCTATCGATCCGTTTTACCCCAACCAACGGGACCAACCGATACCGATCCATGTGTGAAATTTAAATTTAGCGAAAAGTGGGTGGTATGGTCCATACCACCCCCTTTTCGCTAAATTTAAAATTTTCACATTTTACTATTCTCCTATTTTGTTAAAATAACGAAGAGGAACGGATTTCTAGCGGCTCACTTTTCCATCCCATGGAGCGACTGTAAAAGTAACGGGACGTAAAGTTCTCTAGGATACTTTATACTAATGATTCCTTCATTTGTATAGCAGTTTCCCTCTTTCTATCGCAACCAAATAAATACTATAGAGACTACGCTTATTTCTTAGCAAACTGTTGGATACTGAGAACCGCCTATTAATTTCCATTTAATTTACTTAATCGACAGTTATAAATAATTATCCGACCACAGGATTCGGACAGGAATAGCTAGCTATACGGCCGAAATAAAAATAAAGTGGATGGGGTAAGACGATAAGAGGGGAAGTAGTCTATTTTTCACTAGTTCGTTAATATTTCGACGGGTGATCAACCAAATTCGTTCACCATTTCCTTCCAAAATAAAACAAGGCTACTCCTAGAAAAGTCTTAGAATTTTCGTCTCAAAATTAGGTCTTTTAAAAAAAAAACATTATCGCCCATGGGATCAGTCTAGAGAAAACCCATATAATATATAACGGATAGAGTAAAGAATGCTCGACCCCGCCATCATATTAAGTCGGGTAAGTAAAGGAGGCATCAAAACCTCATCCACGGGAAACACTCTACTATGGCTCGATGATCACTAGACGACGAGTCAGAAGTTTTGCGTGTACAGCATTTTCACAGAAGAAAAAAATCTCCAAAACATACTTCGGGACTCGGAGACTAAATCTCACAGACCAGGAAAGATGAGAAGGGGAGGTAGGAATCGCTGGAAAACTTCGGAGGAATATGGAATTCCGTATAGGACACTTAGGAAGGAGTAATACCATTTTTACCATAGAATATCCCGGTGTAAAAACCACACGTATTCGGACAAATTAATTAATATTTACGTTTAAACATAACCAAATATAGAGCAGATCAATTATTTTAGCATATATATAAAAATAATTTTTTTCAGTCTTCACCACCATATTGGATACGCTGGTGAAGACGGCTAAATGCGCACTTTAAAAAATTATAAATGACCGAGCGATAGTTGTTTCCACTATGTCTCGGTTACGTTATACAATACGTACAAAACCGCGGCCAGTTTAAGCGCCGGAAATACGAAACGAAAATACCGAAATTTGATTCGAGTTTCGGAATCGAAAGCGAAAACTCCATCATCTTCCACGGAAAACGCTAATCATCGAGTATTCGATGGTAACAGAAAGCGTCGAATATATATATTCATAAATTTCAAATATTACACGACAAATGTCGATATACTGTAAATAAGTTACCGTAGGTGTATCGACCAAACGACACCTTTCAAAAAACACACGGGTTAAATAACCGAAGAAATAAAACTTCCGAGTTATCCGACCAACTACGTACGACCGAGAAGAAGGCCGGGCCAGACTTTTTCACTTCGATAGACCGCGTTAAGAGACCACCGACGGTTTAGAATAGGCGGAAGTGTACGGCTCCGTCTCAATGGCCGAAAAAATAAGGCCGGGCCAGACTTTTTCACTTCGATAGACCACCGACGGTTTAGAATAGGCGGAAGTGTACGGCTCCGTCTCAATGGCCGAAAAATGTCGAGCTGATATTTCGGAGGGGGGAAACGCCGGAATCTTAGCGGGATTCCAAACCCATCCGGATAAGACGACGGTCCATCCATCCCTCCGACCGCACCGGGTAGGTCTCTACGGCGGAAACTAAAAATAAATAAAAAGTAACCGACAAAATAATTATAAAAATAGCAAAAACCGTAGGAAATACGTATAAGGAAAAGCCGAGAATAAAAAGACGTAAAGAATAATAAGAAAAACAGAATTAAATAAAAGAAGAGAGGAAAGAAGAGGAGTGACTACCGAGAGAAATAAGAGAGAAAATACGGTGTACCGTAGATAAAAAAGAGTGGAGAGCGAAAAGGGAAAGAATAGAAGAAGGCGAGAGAATAAAGAAAAGACAAACGGCGGAATTTTAGGGTGGACGACACGTCGAAGATAAGAGATTTTCGGAATTGGAATACAGATGAGGCGACGGGTGTCGGATCGACATATCCGAGCTCGTCCTTATCTCCCGGAAACACGTCCGCACCGCGCAAATTGTTATCGGCCCAGTCCGACCGGCCGCCCGCCGCCACACCGCTCCGGGCCCTTTTCCCCACCAAAGAAATCACTCGCCCCCCTTACATACCGACGGGCCTTTTCTCTTCTAAACGGCCCGGTCGACCAGCTAGCCGGGGGGAAACTTAAGTATCCCCGGAGAAAACCCTAAATTTTTTGTGTGGTTTTATTAACGAAAACGCTCCACTTTCCGGAAACCACATCCGACCACCGAAATAAGTTAATTATAGACGGAAACCATTTCCCCTTCCACCACCGAAACACGGCAGGGTCAATTATCTCGGCGGGATTCCCACCGAAACAAAAAATATTCCACTTTTTCCTTAAAAGCGAAGCCGAACAGGAAGGGAAAAAATAAGGCCAGGAAAACCCGCGCACCAGGGCCAGAAATCGAGTTAAATCGGTTATTCAAAAACGCGGAGTAGGGGAAGACCGGTGGGAAGCCGGAACCGGCGGAGAAAAGGAAGGACGGAGAAGATAAAAGGTGGAAAACCGTCCGGCCCGCTCCCTCCGCATTATCGACGTAAGTGTCGGCGACGTCGGAATACAGCGGCTCCCCCCCGTCTCCCTCCCCGCCACCGGCCCGTCGGAATACAGCGGCTCCCCCGCGTCTCCCTCCCCGCCACCGGCCCGTTTCCGGGGTATTTTACGTAATAACGTCTCCGCGTTCCGAGAAGAAGAGAGACGAGAGTGGATAACTCTGATCCTTTAATGGAACTTTAGCCCGGGATACGGGACCCCAGCCCGTATCGTTAGCCGGCCCCGAGACGGGATAAAAGTTTCCGTGGCGGATTAGTCGGCAAAAAATGCAGATAATGTGTTTTTCTCTATTTCTCTTAGGCAAATGATGGAAAAACTCTTATTTTTCGCCGGTAAACAACCCCGCCCGGCTTTCACCCGGTTAAAAGAGTTTCCGTCCGCACTTCCACTCGGGCGGTCGACGCCCCCCTCTTCTTAACCCACTGGCCCGCCTCTTCCCCAGCCTAAGCTACGGTTTCCCCAGCCAAGAACAACCGACGGAAGAGCCGATCGAATGGGAATTAAACGTTACGGAGCGTATCGGTGACGTATTTAATTAGCGACTGTCCGACTGTTGGTAACGCCACCCCATCTAGCGGAGATACGGCCTCCGCCATCCATTTACCCGCTAAACCGGGGTGGGTGGCGGAGAATTTTGGCCCTCAGAAATCCCTTCTTCTTAACTTCCCGTTAATTTTACCTATCGGTCCCTCTCTAACTTCACTATATATATTGATATATACCCACAGGACGGAAAAAGTAAATGTTTTTCCAGCCGGCCGTTCCCGGTGGAGCGGGAAAAGCCGGAGCGAGAAAGACACCCGAGACGAAATATGGTTTTATAATTTTCTAGGGGATTTTCGGGCCGAGACCGGCGGCCCCGGGACCCCCTCTATTGCCTTCCTCCTTTTCCTCAGCCTAGCAAGCCGGCGGCCCCGGGACCCGCCGGCTTACCGTTGGTCCTATTCTTAACGCCGGTAGTGGGATGGAGAGAGGAGAAGGAAATTACGGCGCGGGAATAAGAAAAAGTATAAAACGAAGTGTTGGCCGGTCAGAATGATTGATGTCGATGGGTTTTTATCGTTAAACGACCCCCAGGTGCCGAGAAAATAGTATTGGCTGCCAGATAAATTCGGTGGCAGATTTTAGAGCCGACTAAGTCCTTCTTCCGCCTA
Organism: Olivierus martensii; assembly: GCA_000484575.1. Classification (NCBI taxonomy): domain Eukaryota; kingdom Metazoa; phylum Arthropoda; class Arachnida; order Scorpiones; family Buthidae; genus Olivierus; species Olivierus martensii. The sequence continues at coordinate 10,531 of AYEL01058570.1, forward strand.
GTCCCACCGTTCCGGCTATCCCGGGCCGGCCGCCACTCTTATTAACCGTGGCTGGGAGTCCGCCCCCTCGGGTTGGCTTCCCCTAAACCTCAGCTACCGCCCAAATAGGCGCGCTTTCCTCTTTCCCGTCAACGGTGGGAAAGAGGATCTTTTTATTTTTCCTTCCCACCGGAGAAAACAGGCGTCCGGAAGAAACTCCAACCGTAGGTTTATTCCCGGGCCTGGTTCCTCCCACCCGGGTAGCCTAGGGTCCGTCCCGCTTCTGTCCGGATTTCCGCCGGCCGTCCCGAGTCGACGTCGATCGGCGGGTGAGAGGCGTGGGCCGAGCGACCCCGACCGGCGCTCCGCTACTTCTGGTATATGGGTCCCCATCTCCGAGGGGGAAAAGTCTACCGCAGCCGCCAGAGTGGCCGAACAGTACCCATGGAAAAATAGTTACTTCTACTCTATCGGGGCGCGCGTATTATTTTCGCCTAAATAAAAACGGAAGCGCCTCGTTACCCGGTCTTCCGATAGTCGCTCGGAGTGGCTAAATAATTTAAAGCGCGCCACCTTACCGAGCTAAAGTGTCGGGCGGGTAAATTCCGGACGGTACGCGCGTCCGGGAAGGAGGAAAACGGTGTTCGGGAGGGAAATAGCGTGGACTAAACTCCGCTAGGAGGGCGGGCTAAGCTGGGAAACCTTAGGTAGCGCTTTCTGCCCAGCGGGCGGACGTTGAGAAAAGGTGTAGGCGTCGGAACCGTACGGTTTTATACCCGACCCACCGGCCATACAAAACGCCGGAGCAAAATATAGGGGGCACAGTCCGGTTTAGCCGACTGTGGCCGAAAGTGACGGGCGTAAAAGTAGGCGTCGGCCGTTAAAATACCGATAATCGGCGCGTGGGACAGGCGTTTAATTCCGGGGATTCTTTTGGTAAGGGGCAAATGGCTACCGCCTACCGGATCGACCGGGCCCGGAAATTAACCGAATTATTTAGCCATTTTCTGTCTTAATTAGCCAGCCGTGGGGCGGAAAGGGTTAAGAGGGCCGGGTGGGCCACTCGAATAAGAATGGACGGACAGACGGGAACTTTGATTTCTTTTAGGGATAAATGTCGAACAGACCAAACAGCTGTCGTTTTACGGCCGTCTATAAACTCTAATACCCACATCTGTATTACCTAATTACTCTGTTTATATCGGTATTAATTTTAAACTAAGCGTCTGGGGCCATCCACCGCCGAAAAATCTTTCCCATAAATATTCCGCGGACGGAAACGCATTATTTACTATAGCAAAAGTCGTTTTTTCATCGGGTCCAGGTTCCCCTTTATTTATTTTTTTAGAGTCGGGTCGACCGCCCACCTCGTGGCTAATTTCCAAACGGGGAGTGACGGCACCGGGCCGAGAAGCTTTCTACAAACTTATCCGGGCCCGGGGTGGAAAATCCGGCTCCGTCCGTCACCCCATCCACCACCGCGCCAATCTCGGGATTTAACGGCTAATCCGCGCCTAAACGGCCGCCCTTCCGATTTCCGCTTTCGGACTTTCGGTAGGTCTCCGGGGAGGATTTTGCCCAGCAGAGAATGGAGGACGGAGGCCATTAAGCGGTGGTGGCCACCGACGTCGAGCTTAATGGCGAAAAATAGTCGAGGCCGTCCCATCCACCACCAAAATCCGGGCGATAACTTTTAAAAGATTCGGCGGCCGCTATTACCATCCACCGATAGTCGCGAGCCAGTTAAAAGTCACCCGTCGGTTTATTTAAAGCCCCATCTGTCCGATACCCACCGGTGGTTTTCGGCCAAAAATCGGTTAGACGGCCGTGGCCTAGTTAAATTTGGTTCCTAGCTCCGAACGGATGGAGCGGTTGCAGTCCCCCACTGCCGACAGGAAACTGGTAAAACGGAGGCCATTTTTCCCATTCCTACCTTTAGTTTTCACCCGAGAGTAACTCTATTAACCCCACCTATCTTTCCATCTAAACGGCGCCGATACCTAGGTACGGTGGTAGAAATATTTCTCGGGATATACGCCGATAAAATCCGTCACCCCACGGCCGGAGTCGAAAGAAAGGTGTAGTCTACGGCGCCCTTCCCCACCACCGGGAATAATAAAAATCCGAAACGTCCCCTCGAGAGGTGGAAAAAGTTTCGACCTGGGCCGACCACCGTCCGGTCAAAAATCCGCCTATTTCGTCTCCGTCGGTGTTTTATGCCCGGGAAGTCCGATTTTTCGTCACGGGAGGGCGCCAGCGAGTAGCTTTATAAACCTCCACCCCCTTCTCCCGTCGGAGTAGTCGCTCCTACCCGCGGTATGATCCGAGAAAGGACGGACGGGACCGTCTGGTGAAATACGGTAAGTTCGGCGCCCTAGGCGGAAATTAAAGCCCGAATCCGGGGCTTATCCTTTTTCCGCCAGAGGGGGCCGACTGGGCCTCGGATCGGCGCGCAGATTGGCTCCCGCCCCATCCAGCGCCAAACCGTAAAACGCTAACCACCGTTTAACTAAAACTGTCCTTTGGTCCAACGTCTTTAAAATAAGAAAAGTATGGCCGCGTGTGGTGAGGGAGCGGGGAATGGCCGATTTCAGACGTTTTCCAGATGGGAAGTGTCCGGTTCCACACCGACCGAGACTAAAAGAAGCCGACGGTAACTCGATACCTGGAATTCCAAGTTCGAATACGGGCGCGCGCTTCCCGTTCGCTTCGTTTCCGGCGCTCCCTGCCGGCCATTTAACACTTTTATCTATCGGATGGTTTTAGATCGGCAGTAACTAAAACCCATATATCTCCTTATATATTACCCATATATCGCCTTTACTCGCGCTATATCCGGATATAAGCGCTATTCGTTAAAATACGACAACTATTTTCTTATATTAAACCCGTTGAATAAACGATAAAGACCGATGTGGAAAATAAACATCGTTATTTTCCCCCATTTAATAGATTTTTTTTTCCAGATGGGCAGTTTCCTCACCTACACGGAAAGCGAGTTAAGCGTGTTGAGGAATTCGATTTCGTTGTCAGAAAATATTTACGTATCCCAACCACGTTTTCCATCATGGCAAACAGTGCTGTTTACAGCTTCGCTTTCTCCAGGGATCTTTGCCCGCTTTGCTTTCCTTCAATAGAGATGCTCTGGATACAAGAATCGATCATTCGGGAGTAAGCGCGTAATGCAAACAGTCATACGCATCTCGTAACACATCCTCCATCGTATAATTCATATATCTCCAAATGCGTATATATACGGTATATGGCGATTTAAAAGGAAACCCGTATAAAAAAGAACCCTCACTAAGTAGTTTCTAACTTAAAAGACACCAAATCGATACACTTTCATCGGGATAAACTTTTTCCCTACGTCTTCTCGTGCCTTGGGACATTAACAAATCCAACACACGCGTGCGTATAAAATATATGATACTTTTACCGTGGGGTAAGAATGTTTCGGTTGGGTTTTTAACCCGACGTAACCCCAGGGAAGAAAAGAGAAGCGCTGTGTGTGGGGATTATCCTCGGAAGGATTAAGATGGCGTCCTGGAAGGCTGATCAATCGTGGCCAATAATAGTCAATGGCGAAGAGATTACTACTAAGTCGGGACGGGGGACAATACCACAGACGGCCCGTCCAATAAACTTTCTACACACACGGCTTGTTCCTCCGTGTCAGATTATTGTCTACTATAAAAGGTTCGAGCACCAGGTGCGACCGGGAGAGTGAAATTATTTATAGGAGTTGGAGCTTGTATGTGAAGTTAGGATGGAAGAAAACCGTCCGTTTTTTACCCGCTAATCTTTACATTTAAACTTTTACTAATCGTTCCCCGCTGTGGAAAATAGTCCAGAGATTAGGCGGAGGGATTTTTACACGGTAAAACATTACGTCGACGCGACTATTATCGATCTATACCAATCGCCAATCGTCGAGTCGATCGGTGCGAATCAACCATCGACATCTAACAAAAAAGGCAGAAAAATGAAATACGCACTCCTATAACGCGGCTGTTCTCCTCATTAATTACTCCTTAACGACCTAAGGATTGCATCCAAAGAATGGCTGTGACATTCTGACAAACTATCGGCAACCGGAAGAAAACGCTACTACAATGCACGAGACCGGTAGCGCTTCTAGTAGAAACAATCAGCTATCTAGCTAGATATCGATTTCTCTTGGCCAAAATATAAACAACTACTGCGTCTCTGACTAAGAGTGGCTGGCGTGCATTAAATGATTAAAACACGACGATTACGTGAGGATTACTAAGGGGAAGAGCGTACGTGCACGCACAATCGTGTGGTACGGGGGAGGCGCAACTAGGGCGTGAACCCGAAATATCCCGTCAATCTATTTGCAATTGTGATACGATAAGGTGGCCAGGAAGTGCAACTCGATTAAAAAGGCCAGAGCTTTACGGGCTTTTTTATTTGTCGATACCCAAAAGAGCGACACGGTGGAAAATATCAACTTTTAATGCTTACCTACTGTCGAGCCAATCTTTATATCTCTGACAAATGTGCACTTCACTGGTGGTCACTAAGGTGCGTTGGTAACCCCAGAAGACAACCTTCTTTTTCCAGCATTTTTACCTGACAGACTGGGATTGTGCCAGGCGTGACACATTGATAAACGGTAAAATCCTTTCTCGACTCCATAGAAAAGTATCGATCGTTGAAGGATTACGTAAGGTTATCTGTTGGCAGGAAATCTAGAAACACATTCGACAGGAAATTGATAGGATTTTTCTTTCCAAAAAAATATTGCACGGGAGAGCTCTTCTCTAAATAACCAAATTTAATAAAAACTCTCGACAAATAAACTTGGCCCCGAAAAATACTCCGTATAAACACGAGGTCGGTGACAGATAAGAATCCGGAAAGACGTAATAAAACCGACATTCATATTTGATGAATTCTGTAAATTTATAATGGCATCACGCTTGACTAATTGATAATAAACTCGATATGGTTTATCGTTAAATCTCATACGGTTTTCTTTCTGCATACTCGTCATTTTTCTCTTACAAGTTTCCGCTCTCCTCTTGGCCGCTCGTTAAACACTTAATAAATGTGATATTTATTAATTTAGCGTATTTATGTATATTACCTGGCCACCACCACCTTAACAATTTGAGTTGTTTCCAAATCTTCAAAAACCCGAACTGTTTAATATCGAATTCTATCTAGAGATGTAGAAGCGTAACACGCAAACCAATCTAAATTCGTGACTCACGTGCTTTCTCGTGACAGTAAAATTATGGTCAAATATTCATGTCTATTGACCGGTTTGGCTGTCGTGCAGCCTTTCTACTGGTGGTGCGGGTATCGTTTATGAGACTCTTAAGATTTCTGCATCTAAAATCGATTAGTAAAGGATTCTCGCAGGCCTTTTAATTAGTTTTCGGAGCAAATAAAGCATTTCGAAGTCGAAGCCGAGTGACGTGATAGGTTCTCTCTGGTGCTCGACTTTTATCTTAATGATGGCAACCTAATTGCTTTTTTTCCTGGATTTATTTTCAGATATAAATTCTTAATGGTTGTAAAATATTTGTTATCATCTAGCACGGTGGCAATCGAAGCTTTTAGCTGGATTTTTTTCCCTCCGCTCTTTTATACAGGGTTTCGGGTGTCTGGTGTGGTTCCATCAGCATGCGTGCAGCGGTCGACCACAATAATAGCCAATGGGCACGGAATGTTCGTATTTATAAAACTCCGATTAAAATGTAAACGTGGCAGAGACCAAATTTCAACGGTTTACGACCTTAATGGCCAGAGAAGAGGAAACCTTAAACGTCGTTATCCGAGTAACAAAGCAAATTTTTGCTTGGCACGGCATTTTCTAAACTTTCCCTAACTTTGTCCCCCCGCTTCTCCCCTCTTAAACGCTATAAAATAATGAACCTCAGATTATATACAATGTCAGCAAACAAAACGACTAGACTTCCGATAAGAAGAAAAAGGAAAAAGAAACATTCGGTAGCCGTAGATAGGTAGCGCGGGAGATAACCTCCACTGTTTAGTTTCACCTAACGTCATTTGACGTTTCTGCAGAATGGAAGGGGGACGACAACTCACTTTACTAAATTGTCTCCGGAGGTAAAACCACTCGCCCGCCAGATAAAGGCCTCCGTCACGTGACGTCACCTCCTCTCGGATCCCTAAGTGGCCGAGTGTTTAATGGTTTTTAAAAAACAACGACTGCTTTTAGACAGCCGTCAATACTAGGATGTGAGAAGAGTAGCTAAGTGACTTTACTCCTACCCTTGGCCCTGTCTACTCCCAGTTAATACTCTGTCTCCCGAGAGATCGTATTTCGTCCCACTCTGCTTTCTCATCCTCCATCAGATAGATTATCCTTACCGAAGCTTATTCCTAATAATAACTGTTGTACATTTAAAAAAAAATTCCTTCTTATTTCCTATCCAGAAAAAGAAAAGATGTTTTCCCAGCAGGCACCATTAGCTGTCGACTATAAGAACAATCTCCATCGATTTTTCTTGTATCTAACGACTTCCTAAGCTGTTTTTCACCAGACATACCACCTAATTAAGACACCGAACCACTTTGGAATCCACACGCGTTATTATTTACAGGAGCAACACGACAGAATAAAATATTCTGGACAAATCTCGTGTCGTATATAGGAAAGTGACGGCTTTGGTCAGAGGAAAATAATCTCCAATATTTAGTATTTATCAAATACGGTATTGTCCAACGATTGTCATTAAGCCGGCAGCCAAGTGAATCCTATTTAAACGAAATCATATAGAAACAAAGGGATGTTAATAGCATCACGCTCTTTTCGCCAGGACTGTTTAAAAAAACTTGAATATACTAACTTTTAAAAAAATAAAATTTTGCATTTACATTCCACTAGTTTACTCAATAAGCTTTCTTTATTAAACTATCGATTTTTAATACGCAACCTATTTGGTACGCATCTTGATCGAAACTATGCAGAAGGCAAAATGCACAAAGAAAACACATTTCCAATCAATCGACTAAATGCAGATCGATTCTTGCTGAAGATTCTACCAACAAATATTGCTCGCATTTTCTTTCCCGGATTAAGTCCAAATATTCTCGCCAAGGGATACTTATATATTGCCTTCGAATTCTTATCCTTAAAAAGTAATGTACTATTTCTGCATTTATTTAAATATGTTAACTACCATTGACGTCAAAAACCACTATTAAAATTATCAGCATGGGAAACATTGGGGAAAAAAACTATCAACCACCACCACAAAAGGGTTAATCAACACAAGGAGGGGCTACCAAAATGGATGCACACCGGGTAGCTGAGATTTAATTCTCTAGTAGGTCGTACCCACAGCGTTCAGCCACCCTTCCTATCTCTTTCTGTCTTGCTCTCTCACTCTGTAGTATGTGAATAGAAGAAAAATTTCAATAACTTGGGAGTCGGCTCGCCTTTTGTGTCCGGACACCCGCTGGGATATTGTGAGTAGGAGCTCATACAACCTCCTCCCCTCTTTTGACCAAGCTCTTCAAGAACTATTTATTTTCAAACTACAATCTGCACTGTCTACGTAATAATCCGGTTTTCAGAAAAATATTAAAATTTACAAGAAAAATAAAAAAAATCTCTCTGGTCCTTGTTTCTGATATTTATAGATTAATTCTATTGAATCTATTTTTCAATTGGTGATGATATATTTATTCACTGTGTGAGTGTGTGAGTGTTAGTGTGTGTGTGTCAGTGCGAGTGCGCGTGTTACTAGAGAAAGGACTGATGAGAAAATGAAAGTAGGGCATCGGGGAGCTATGAAAATATTACGAGTTGTATCGAAATGAGCTGCTAGAGAAAAAAAAATTCCCCAAGCAAAGGAACCAGAAGGAAATCAGGAGAAAGTAGATAGCATAAGAGGAAATAAGAAGCCATGAAATGCCAGGAGAAAGATAAGTAGCCGTGAAAAGTTGAGAGAACGTTAAGTACGTCAGACAAAAATCTAATCACAAGAAAGGAAGAAAAGAGAACTGGGAGGCTGCAAAAAATCTTCCCCTGCCTCCTGCCAATTCGTACGTTAAAAAGCGATTTGTGACTTCCCAAACCATGCAGATACATTATGCATGAGTGACGCAAAAGATGGTCACAGCTGCAACCCTCCACCAGCGTGAGTCTAGCGAAGGAAGCAAAATGATGCTAACCATTGGCAAAGAAGCTAATACTCTATAAAGATCGTTAACCTTGCTAGGAATTGATCTTTAATTATATATCCAAACAGCCCTCAACGATATGAAAGCAGTTAAACATGACATGACTAAGTCGCGCAGTCGTAATGATTTTTGCAGTTGTTTGTCGAAGATTATCGGGTTGGAACACTTGTACTACTCGATTTTACGGCCAAGTTACATGCTTCGAAAACAATCCGCATTCGCTCAATAATACGTAAAAACTCGCCCATGTTTTAACCGTTGTACATAAATTTTATTTATCAGATCAGAATTAAAGATTTCTTTCAATCTTCACTTCTCTTTGTGTTCTCGTTGCTCTTATTTTCCTTATTCTTTACTTTTCAATTTGTTCTGCCAAATGGAAACGGAAAGAATCCAAAAAACGCATCTGTTTAGACAAATTGTTATATAGGGGGAAATGCTCGGTCGGAACTGCATCTCCAATTACAGGAAAGCCATGCACAGCACGTGTTCAATTCTCTTCTCTGTAATCCTGAAACACAAACCAACAGTCAGGAATGCGATCTATAATTAGGCCAGTGTAGCTGAGTCCCATTAAAACATCGTAAAGTCTGCAGAAACAATGGCAGCTCTAGTCAGAGGTGACGGTTTGCGTCGGTTCCTCGATAATTGGCTTGTTTCCTGACTAGATTTTTACAGTGGAAACCTTCAATGCTTTCTGATTTCAGCGTTTTTTAATTCCGGTGTTGGCAAACAATCGAATGAAGTTCAGTCGTTGTAGCGCGACATTCCTGCTCAGCCTCTACAAATACCTTCCTCCGGCACATAAATTTAACCGGATGTTGTCTCAACGCCAGAATAAGGATTACGGATGATCCGTTAAAAACATATCGTTCTTCTTCTCAAGGAATTTTAAAGGAGTCTAAGCTGGAGATGAGCGCTCTATCCTCGGCCACGCTTTCTAACTTCTTTGTTGGAATTTAAAAAATCCGGTTTATGTGTTCTATATCATTCCACTCGGTATTATTATTTAAACCAGTAATTTTTCAAGGAAAGTAACCCTCGTGATCGAGAAATCATTTTAAAGTAATAAAAAATTTAAGAAAAACTGAAGAAATTCGCTTCATTCAATCCGATGGAAAAACTTGCTAGGAGAAAAGAGTCGAAGGCAGCTGGAACATTTCACTTTTCAATTAAGCTTCCTTAATTGCCAGAGAAAGAGGGGTTATTTCTATTACTTGACTAGAAAATGAAACCCTTCTAGCTTAGTCAGCAGGTTGGGTGCAGCCAATACATTCTCCTTACTTCCTACGCTTCCCAATGCGAAAAGAAAAATGGCGCTTGGTTACTATGACAACACAGCGTTGTATTACACCAGCCCTGGGGCTAAACTCCCACCGTTGTTCTGTCCCTGGCCACACCCGAAGCACCAACAGACAATATAGTTGGTAACTTGGTACCCTGCACGGAGATAAGGAGAGTTCCATCTCGTTAGTGATCTGGAATTAAGTGAAGTTCAGGGGGAGTTCTTTCGCTAACAAGAGAAGCCAAGTTCTTCTTTCTATACACACAACTGCAATTGGGTTATGATTAAACCTGGTGGGAATCTAATTACGACTTCATCTCTGCTATACTCCTAAATATTTTTTTCTTGACGGAAAAAATATCACTCACTTGTAAGAGCAAAGGCCGGGTGTAATTAACTAACCCAACATCGAGATTATTCTTTTAAATATTAATATAATGTATTTTCCTAGATGCTGTATAATCCCAAGTTTTCCAAATAGGATACAAAAGTATCGTCATCTCTTTCACATACCACTTTGTCAAGTTAATATGCTGTTGGGCACAGACAGCTGTATAGATGTGAAAGGGAGGAGGGAAGCTGTTCATTCTATACCTAACACACACAGCCGTCAATAGAAATACGCCCCAATATTCCACTATTAATGTCGAGGGCCTCCTGTGTTGTGTCCGGCACAGAAAGGAAAGTAGAAAAGAGATGATTTCTGCGTCCGGCCACCAGGTGAGTACAGGTACTCCCACAGACGGGTCAATGAAGGTGAAAACTTGACGTGAGGTCACGTGTTTCACGTACTACCCGGATGTTTCTTGGCTCTCTTCGTCTCCCATTTCTTACGTATTGTTGCAGAGATCCGGAGAGTAGATAATCGAATCGTGTCATGGTTTTTTTCTCTCTGTATTGGTTCGATCCGTTAATTCGTACGATAAACAGATGATCGAAGATACTTTCCACGCACATTTTACTCATTTTTAAATGACATAGAAAAGGAGAAATAAGTTGGCAGCCTGAAGTAACAAGGGTTTAAAGTCGACATAAAAGTCTTTGTCAATTAGATAAAAAAAAAAGGATAGGAACTATGGCACGAGAAAATTTAAAAGGTCCAGAAAATAATTGTTTGGGAAAAAAGGACTTCAGTCGAGCTAAGATTTTCCAGAGAAGGGAAAGGCCAATTTGGAATAAACAAAAACAGATTACGAAATGCGCGGGTCGGAGCGGATGAAAGATAATGGAAAACAGAATTTTATCTAAAGATAAAAAATTTAGATGGTTACACTTTGTAAAAGCAGAAAATTGAGGAAAGAAAGACAAAAATCCAAACAGTCTATTGCACTCAAAATTTGATAACTTGTTTAGCCAAGAATTGAGCTATTTCTGAAAGCCAGACAACAACGAAGTTTTCAAGAAATTTGTCTTCTCGTTCGAATCTAATGAGACCAATGCGAACTTTCATTTTTACTCCGGAGAAATAAAATCAATATATAATCTTATTAAAACAAACATACCACAATATATTTTTATTTATACTTAATATTTACATAAGCTTATAATACGTTTCATATAAATCGTACGAGTTATTTCGAAAGTAAACAAGACGTCATCAATGTTTCTTTATTCCCTCTACCGGTTATCTAATACTCTTTAGAAATAAAGGAATGGCGAATCTTTTCAACTCCATCTCGGCTATTTTAAGATGACAGTAAACAGGAAAGACTCAAAAAAAAAAAACTAAACAGCGCCATTGTTGCCAGCAATTTGGTGTAGCCGACTAGATACAGACACGGGCTGCTCTATATCAAATCTATCAATTATTGAAATTTAATAAGAGTCTTATTTCGGATGTAGACGTTCCTGGCTTAACAATAGCTAATGCAGCGGCCTCGATAGTTTTCACTTATTATTACAGAATTTCTTTTATTTAGGATATGTAGACGAAGTTAAAGTTAAGGGCGACTACGAGATTGGTTAAATTCCCGACTAGTTTGGCATGGAGCAAATTCCTGACTAACCTTGACTTTGATTAAACTCTGGCGTCGACACCGATTCAATCTCTGAACTACACATAGAATATATAGAATAAATTCCTGTTTCCACTGGTTTTAAACTAAATTCCTGGTCGACATTCACCCAACTTCGTTCTAAACTCGACAAGATCTAAAGTCCTATTTAAGCTTAATATTTAAATGTGTTAAGTTCCAAAATAAACTTTTTACGCTTCTATTTTATTTAAACTAATAGCCTGACAGTACTAAATTAGATTAAGTAACTTCAAATTTATTTATGTTGGACGAAAACAAAGTTAAAATAATTCACTTATATCGACAATAAATAACCGAGAAGATAACCAATGTTCCGAAATTAAATATTGTAGAGAGAAACGGCTCTGTTATTTAACATCTTCTTTTACTGTTCCGGCATTCATTCGGCCAGGCTATTAAAAACTAGGCATTGGCTCATTAGCAGTTAAAGTAAGCGTGGGAGGTAATTCGAGTCGAAAGATGGTGATTTACCAACGACAACTGGCGCGGAGGATAAGGTCTGGGATTAGATGGCCGTGGCAATATTTTTGGACGACCAATGAATGGTTAGGAAGAGGATAAACACGACACCCTCGACTCAGCTGCACCACCACCATAGATCAAGTAAAGTCGTGGCTAGACGTGGAGAGTTGCATCCTATTCTATAAACAACAAGCTGGAGAATCAGTAATCGGAGAGGAGATTAACTATAGATAGATACTTTGTCCTCGGCATAATTGATTTTGTTATTATTTTCGCCAGAAAAATAAAAATAAGCGCTTCATTTTATACTTTACTTTCTAAACGAAAGTTAACCGTGCTTATTTTCCTGTCTCTGTAATCGACTTTATTAGCGGAGCAATTCGAAAGCAATCACTGTAATTTTGCCCCAATTTCCGAATCGGCCGTGAACCGTATGGACTATTAATAAAATGTACACCTTAGATATACAAATTCCATAAAAACGTGTCTTTTAGAACAGAAGTAAGCGGTGAAATATTTCCTCGAGTTTTGATCAACTAAATAGTTCAAAGGAATAATGAAGAGCGGGTCCGCGCATGGGATTTGACGCGATTAATTTCCAGATGCAAATCGAGCGTAAGGCTGGTCGGAAGAGGCACTTTCTAAAATAGAAGTTAAAGTTTGCTCTTCAAGTTTCGGCTGTTAAAAAAAGCCGAGAGGATTGAATGGCCCCATCGAATGTTGAAAGGCAATTGGCTGATGGTGTTTAAAAACTGCTATTCTAGCCCACCACGTCTCTTGTCGGACATAAACGTTAAATCCATCAAACGGCTGGAGAAAGAGTTAACAGAGAACCTTTCATTCGCCTAGATCGAGTAGCCAATGCAATTCTGATCAATCCGTTCGTTGGAGGAGAAAATGTAACCTTTCATGTGTACAATACACTTCCGTCGCTGTCTAGTCAGTAACAATGACATTTCCGTTCAATTATTTATGGTGACTGTGACATCCAGAGCAAAAAAGAAAAGTCGATAACCTGGAATTTAAATCGAACGAGGAAGAAGAATCGACGTCAGGTGGAAAACTCTGAATACCAAAAAAAAAAAAAAAACCTACGACGTCAGGTGGAAAACTCTGAATACCAAAAAAAAAAAAAACCTACCGATTCAAATTATAGGGAGCGTCCCGGTTTTCCGGCCACGGGATTCGTATCTAAGCCACACTTTTGGCAAAAGAAAAAGCAATTTTTGACTGTACCGGATTAAAGTCGGGGGACGATATGTGGTGCATTCTCTTTTCGTTATTTGAAGACGACTTACATAACTTGGGCTTTAACCCGATCCGGTTGATACATAAAGTAGAACAAAAAACTGTATAGAATGGCATTGTTCGAATCAGCCTAGTTGTTTGCTGTCTCCCGTTATTACACACCTGAAGAGACGACTCGGGGATGCTGAAAGAACGAAGGCAATTTTGGCCTAGCTGGCTAGCCCTAATGATGTCTGGCTCGGAGAATTTCCTCTCTCAACTTATTTACAGCGCTTAACGAGCACACGCAGACTCCTCACTACTACTTTTTTCTTGCTGATGGACATCATAACTTCATTTCTTCAACGACATTAATACTAGTGCCGACTTACTCATTGTATGTCGCGTAAACAATAATCCTCCAAGAGCGTTGTTACTTAAATTACTTTTTTGTAGCTATTAGTAATTTTAATCAATTTCTCCACCATTTTTAATCTAAAATCCTCTTTTTTTTTGCATTTGTCGACTAAAATGTTCGGTCTGAGCTAAACGATAGATGACTGTTAGAGCTGTCTAGTTGGTACGTTTTCTTCTTCCATGGGAAGAAAATAAACAACAAACAAGATGAAAAAATTTGCCATTTCAATGATCAAAACCTGTTTTATGTCTCTCTGTAGCAGTTGTAAGTAGTTTTAAGTTACTTTTTTTACCGTGTTTAATCTAAATTCTGCTCCCGGTGGAAGTTTTCGTGTTCTTATCCGACTAACAATGAAACGTCAGCGCATACTTTTTATGCATTCATAAATAAAAGACATAGAACTGGCTTATTTGTCGCGTCTTCTCTTTTACATGGAAAGAATAATAGACAAACGAGTAAAATTTATGAAAAATGACACAATATAATAGCCATACTTAGGAAAACGCTGCTTCATCGAGAAAATGAATTGCACACCATACTTGCATTTATTAAATTAAGCTATCAATAAACGTAAAGTTATTTGCGTATAGGCACAGACTGGATTAGTCAATCTTTCCGCAAATATCAATAATATATTGTCATTTTCCAACATTCCGTTCTTGTAGGTTTGTGATAAAAATTTGTAAGCGAAATGATGGAAAACTTTTCCTCTTAACAGAATGGTAAAAGCTACAAAAACTGCTCTTTACCATACAGTTTGGATGCAGCACAATAGAACAAGTAAATCCGGGGGTAACAATACAGTTGAGGAGACGTTTACCTCCCCATATAGAAATTGTAAAGTGGAGGACCGTGCCCCACATTCACTCGCCCATTTGTGTTAGAGAGAATAAAGTAGAACAATCGAAATAGTTATTGTAGCACTCGAAATAGTTGATAGGACACTTCACCTCCTTCCGAAGAAAGAGATAAAGTAGCTTTTGACCTAGTTATCTTAATAAAGTTAATCCAGAAGGAAACAAGTTTTGCCAGCTAGAAATTTAAGTTTTGGCCAGAACGATGTCAATATCTGTTTTGGAGTGGAAAAAGGATAAATAGCCGAGTAAATGTGGATAGCAAAATGAGAAAAATAGCGGTAGAGGGAAAGTGTTTTTCAGAGGATAAAATGTGATAAGAAACTGGTTTGTGTGACGACACCAGAAGAATTTGGCTTCTCATAAGCTAGGTTCGAATTGGCACATTCCAGACCGGTGTCACCACCTATATGATACCGAATATTTCTGAAGAAGTAATGTGGTATATTAGATAGGCGGTGCAGCTCGGATCTATAACCAATACAAGATCAATTTACCGATGGGGAGTGGAGAATTCAATTAAGTCAACAGCGTCGTCGAGCTGCAGATAATAGAAATTCCACACGGCGTCCATCTATGAGCTGTAGTCTTTGGGGAAGGCTGACTGGTCTGGACGTCCATTTGTTTCTGAGTCCGTTGCCCTCATACGGGTGCCTAATCAATGATCTTCCCTGGGAGAAGTAAAAATCAAATTTTGCGGTTCCTGGCGCCCTTCTTTAAGTTATTGGAAGCCGCCGACCCAGGTTTGTGTATTCCGAACAGCACTCCCGTTCGATTTCTTTGGAGTGACGGGTCCAACCATTAGGAAAGATAATAGACTACAAGACGACAATGGGTACCAATACATTGATCAATGGCACAATCGTCGGGTTCTAACAACCGACTTTGACAGGTGAAGTTGTGGACGTCTCTATCTCGTTGTCCGTCTTTCCAGCGATCGATGAAGAATGCAATCATCGAAACTATCCGCTTTAATAAAGGAACTGGCAAGATGTTTACTCAGATAATTATTAAAAATTCTATTTGCCTAGCCAATTAACATAATAGATATTCCAATAGTGAACTCTTCCATTGGGTTACCACCGCAACGTGTCGTCTAGCCTCACACCTGTCGCTGGCACCGACTAAACCGGTCGCCTACCCTCTTATTACACCTTGGAAGGTGAGCCAGTTGCATCTCTACCTATGAACCGGAGAGGAGAACATTTTGCCAATTTATCCTCGACTAGAAAATCTTTAACCTATAAGCCGACAGCTAATTGAATTCCGTCCCTGACGTCAATTCACGCGCAACATTTTTCAATGCAACGCGCCTGGCTATTGACACATACTGTAAATTCGATCATCGACTTTACGCTCGACTCGCCACTAAAGTAACCAATTTGCCGAGCTGTATGCAAAACTACAAATTTAATCTTAGATATTTTTCCAAGAATAAAAAAGTGGAGAGAGAGAGAGACTCTCACCATCGCGTATCTAAACGACCAAAACAAAGCAACAATGCAGTGGATCGCATGACCCTTACCGACCGCAGCCAAGAGCGTGGAAGAGAGGAAAAACTTTTCCACGAACAATAAATACCACACTATCCCGTCTGACTCCACAAACCATGGCAAATTGGCCTGGGGAGACCTTGACAAAAACTGGTCGAGCCAGTCCAGTCCAGAAGATGTTATCTGCAGCTGAATATTTTCGCCAGCAGCAGAAGCGCAGTCAGTCTACTCTGTTTCTCCATCTGACCGTGTGCCCAGGAGCGACCATTGTCACTTCGAGAACGGACAATGCTAAAAACGTCTCGCTAAATTTATAATGGAAGAAGTGCAACCGGCTTAGAAAACCGCCGTAACGTTTGCTAACCACCTAACGCCAGATAATTAGCAGTTAACTGCGGCACGCATGTTAAACTCAATAGCAAAATTCAATCTCTACCTAACTTAGGATCTCGGTGTATTAGATACGCTCCTTTTCCTTACTCTATACAATAATACACTCCGGTAATAAATTAAAAAATACTCTCACAAGGTTAAACTGAATTTTAAAAACGTTTCAATATTTAATAGAAGCGGCAGCTCTTTAATAAAATATGATGGCGCGGTTTACAAAGACCGGCTTTCAGGTGGTCCAGGTGTCGCCGGCAGAATTGAAAACCTCACAAACATCTAATAACAACCCCCAACTGACCTATGGAACGCTCGGTGCGCAGTTGTCAAAGCAAAGAATGAGTGTTCTGTCACCAGAGAAGAAACACAATCGAAACCGAGTAAAATATTCCCATCTACTATCGCTTGTTTAAATTAACTATGCTCTATTCAATGCAGATAACACTCGGACAAAAATCAACATTCATTACATCGATATAATACATCTCTTTACCACTTCGCTTAGTTTCGTAGTAGATTAATTTTATTGAATATTTGCCCTTAATATCCCCAAACTCCTTTTTTTAGACATTCGGCGCATCAGCCACGCTTCATTGCAACTTCAACCAAGCGATCATCCAGAGCAGAGCCAAGCGCAGATTGTAGTCCCTGCGATAACGACCCATCTTGCACAACAGCATTTTTTGAATGGCAAAACAAAGAAAACGGGTAATGGGGCAAAACTCCCCAATTTAATTTTATGAGGCCTCTTACACCTAAATAAAAATTAGCGCCGCCAGTTTAAACCGGGCAACAGTTTACGTTTAATTGAGCATTATTGCGTATAAATATTCAGCCACGGCGTCCAGGGTCGACATACCAGCAGGCACAACGGTAAATTCGGACTCTCGATTATAAAAGAAATTTTTCATTTCTTTTCAAGTCGCCAAACAAAACGAAACTTATTAAAGCTTTAACGACCCGCCAAGACCTGGACTAACTAAGTGTGTTTTTTTTTACAGGTGGAGTGTGAGAGGCCCAAAATTCGGTGAAGGCACGCTGTGGGTGGAGTCAGCTAGCATATAACCGGGTCACACTACAAAGAGAGAATGAAGTCTCCTCAACTCGTCAAGCTTCCACCCCTGGAAAGAGTGAGCCTGGTCGTGATGTGAACGCCACACAACGGAGCGCAGCGGTGGTGTCAGACAGTCGCTTGGAACGTGCCATGACGGGTGCTATGCCGTGTCATGGATGTAGGTGGACACCGTCCGTGGATTACGAGTCTCTCAGTGGATTAACCGGGTGTTGTTGTGGATAAATCCAGTGTGGATTAAGCAACGACCATGGTGGTGGTGATCGTCTCCAGATTGTTGTTGCTATGGTGGTGTTGGTGGTTACGGTGTGCGGGCCGACCCGTGCAGTACGTAGCGCCGGAGGACTGCAACTGGGAAACTGTCGGAGATTCCGTATCCGACGTAGCTCTAACGTGTGGTCTACGGACTATTAACGGGGCCTTCGACAGCACCAACTTCAGTTTGATTCAGCCCGAACACACGGTGAGTCTGACAGTAAGATGCGACGATCTATTGTTTGCTAGCACATTAGGTAACAATTCGTTTCATCACTTACGCGAACTACGCTCCTTATCTATAGTGAGTTGTAAGCTTCAAGAGATCCCGTCCGCTGCTTTCAGCGGTCTAGGAGAACTCAGGAATTTGTCAGTCAGGACGGAAAACAGTGAGTGGGGCGAAATGTCACTCCGTCTGCACCCAGATAGTCTTTCAATCCTAAATAAATTAGAAAGATTAGATTTAAGTAGGAATAATATGGCTTCGTTGCCCACCTCTTTTGTCTGTCGACTGCCACACTTAGACTACTTCAATCTGACCCATAACGACTTCACCGACGTGACCGGTTTGGGTTTCGGTGGCCAGTGCAAAGCCAACCTTAGACATCTGGACCTGTCCAACGGAAAACTCAAGCTGTTGACCGACGGTGGCTTCGTCATCTTTACCAAACTGCAGATACTCAATCTAGGCCGAAATCGTATCGCTCGAGCCGAGGAGGCCAGCCTGACCGGCCTCGGAGAGCTACGATATTTGGATATGTCTAGTAACCAGTTGGTCGCTCTTCCACCCATGTTCTTCCGTAGTACGGAACAACTAACAACACTCTATTTACAAAATAATTCTATCAGCGTCTTACCACCGGGCTTATTTTCCGGTTTACAACAAATGCAGACAATGGACGTAAGCCATAATTCCATCACCAGTCAATGGTTAGGACCAGATATTTTTGCAGATATGATCCGATTAGTGCAGCTAGACCTAAGTTACAACAAGTTAACCTCGATTGGACCGTCGACCTTCAGATCGCAGTACAGTTTGCAGATACTCCAACTACATCATAACCACATCGACAGTGTGGCCGATAACGCCTTTTCATCTTTGTATAACTTGCATACACTGATTCTGAGCCACAACCGAATGGTTCACATCGATATCCTTACCTTTAACGGTCTTTACGTAGTTAGCAACCTCGCCTTGGATCATAATCACATAGAAACCATTCACTCGGATGCACTGAGGAATAGTAGCAACTTGCAAGAATTAAACGTTGCATCTAACAAAATGAAAACATTACCTCAAGCTGTACAATCTCTTCAACTTTTGAGGAGTCTCGATGTGGGAGAGAATCTTCTAGCCAACATACATAATGCTACTTATCAAGGCCTACGACATCTCTACAGTCTCAGATTGGCCGGTAATAGAATAGGCAATCTGACTAAAGGCATATTTCGTGATTTACCGTCCTTAAGAATACTAAGTCTGGCCAGAAACAGAATCCAGGCTATCGAGCAGGGAACCTTTGACGATGTTCCTGATTTACACGCATTGCGTCTCGATTCTAACTTCATCGGTGACATAAACGGCTTATTCAGCAACTTGCACGATTTATTAATGCTAAATATCTCGGCCAACAGAATATCTTGGTTTGATTACGCTCTCATCCCCATTGGGCTTCAATGGCTAGACGTGCACGACAACCAGATAGAAACCTTGGGCAATTATTTCGAACTGGAATCTGTACTAAAGTTGAGAACACTAGATTCTTCTTATAACAAGATCTCTGATATAGATGCGTCTTCACTCCCCAATGGAATCGAAATCGTCTTCCTTAATAACAATCGAATTCGAAATATTCAGCCCTTCACATTTATGGGTAAAGCAAATCTGACCAGGGTCGACCTAACCAATAATAATTTGGAAACTTTGGAGATGAATGCGTTTAGGTTAAGCGAAGTTGCCACACGACGTCCACTGCCCGAATTTTCGGTAGCACAGAATCCTTACAAATGCGACTGCAACATGGAATGGTTGCAGAGGATAGGCACTCTAGATGAATCCAGACAATATCCCAGAATGGTAGATGTGGAAGACATCATATGTCACATGTCATTCACCCGTCGAAGAGCACTGGTACAACTAATTAAAGCCCAATCTTCCCAGTTTCTTTGCAAGTACAAAAGCCATTGTTTTGCCCTGTGCCACTGTTGCGAATTTGATGCCTGTGACTGCGAGATGGTTTGCCCGGAAAACTGCACTTGCTATTACGATCAGAGTTGGAATACAAATATCGTAGACTGTAGTGGTAGAAGTCATCAGACTGTACCGAAACGTATACCCATGGATGTTACAGAGTTGTATTTAGACGGTAATGATTTGCCGTCTCTCTCCAGTCATACCTTTATCGGGCGAAAAAACATGAAAATCTTATATCTAAACAATAGTAATGTACAAGTAATACACAACAGAACTTTCAATGGTCTAAAGGCATTACAAGTGTTGAATTTGGAGAAAAACCGAATCACCGTGCTTCATGGCTACGAATTCGAGAGATTGTCGTATCTGCGAGAACTTTACTTATCTCACAACCTAATTGCCACGGTAACTAACATTACTTTCGTACCTCTAAAATCCCTGGAAATCCTCTATCTTGATCATAACCACTTAAAGGAATTTCAAGTGTGGCAACTGGCCGTAAATCCTCAGCTGCACGATGTAGCCCTTTCCGAAAATCCCTGGACGTGTGAGTGCCAATTTGTTCAAGATTTCGGAGACTACATACAGGATCGCGGAGATAATGTGCGAGATTTATACGAAGTGACGTGTTCGTACAACGAAACCACCAAATTTCCATTACTGGAATTCAACATGACGGTGTGTACTAACCATACTTCCACCATCTATCTTCATAGCTTTCGAGTGGAGGATTTCATGTCACTGCTGATCGTGTGTTGTTCTCTCTTTCTGGCCTTTCTGTTTCTCTTCATTTTAGTGTACGTTTACCGTCGAGAATTGAGTGTATGGCTGTACACCCGTTACAAACTACGCCTGTGCAAACAAGACATCGTCCAGGGTGACGAAGACAAGCTTTTCGATGCTTTCGTGTCCTACAGTAAAAAGGATGAAGCATTCATCGCCCAAATTCTAGCACCCGAACTGGAATGTGGTAACCCGCCGTATAGACTGTGCCTTCACTATCGCGACCTCTCAGTCGGCGGGTATTTGTCGGACGCCATAGCAGAAGCCATGGAGAACAGCAGAAGGACAATATTGGTTCTATCTGAAAACTTTCTAAAGAGCGAGTGGTGCAGATACGAGTTTAAAACTGCCCACCACGAGGTGTTGAGCAGTCGCAAACATTCTCTCATAGTGATAGTCCTGGGGAGGATCGCATATAGGGACTTAGAACCCGATGTCAAAATGTGGCTTAAGACCAGCGTTTTTCTGAGATGGGGTGAAAAACTCTTCTGGGAAAAACTCAAGTATGAAATGCCAGAAATCAGACATCGGAAGACGGAAAGGAATCGGAATGACGTCACGGTAGCTGTGCACATCTGAATAAACACAGGATTAATTATAAATACTGCGTGTGTAAAAGAGAAAATGGGGACATATTGGGGAAATTATCTAAGTCAACAAGTGTGCGTGCATGAGTGCGTGTTCGTATATCTCCACTTGTGTTGTGTTCATCCAATCACTGTGTACGTCGGATGCCTTTCATACGAAGGTGGTAGAGAAGTGGCGTTCTATTCTTGTACATACCGGAAGTGACTCCAGTGAGAAAATTTCCTAAATTATGTGTTAGCAGCTTTGGAGACGTTCGCTGTGATGTTTCTGTACTATGCAGTCTGCGGTGTCACCATGTCTGATTGCCTGTGTTCGTGTCTGTCTCCAGATAGAAAAGGTAGGACCAACGAATGTTTTCATGTCTGATGAGAAAACGAAAATTGTATAGAATTAAAAGTGAAATTAAGAGCAATACCTTTTGCCGAATAATGTGTTTTTGGTGGTGATTTCCTCTTAGACTCCAAATATGTATTCGTATTAACGAAGGTATCACATGTTACTGCAACAGAACACGGCTGCACTAACATGTATATTTTTGTCTATTGTAAAAAAAAGGAATCGAAAAGGTGCGATGCCAACGGGATAACGTGCAATCGCAGATTAAACTGGTAAAGTAAAATCGTTCCGGCATATACAAAATATTTATTTATTTAACGTCCTCCAGATACTTAGGGCAACCGATAATCGGGATAGACTATATTTTAATAGAAATCCCCACATAAATTACAAATTGCAGATATTTTAGCATAGGAATAGATAACCATTTCAGGATATTTTTAGTGGGAAAATATCTAAATTGGATTAAACCGCGTGTGCAAAATTGGGGTGAATGAAACATAAAAAATTAACCGCCGCCGCCATGAATCATTTAACAGCCAACACGAACACATTTAGACGAAAGTGTAAAGTATCAGCGACGATTCATTCGTAGTCGACACATGAAAGATTGAATTATCTGCGCATTAATCACACTTCGGTCAACTGACTTTGCATTCTCATTCATTCCCTTTCATTAAAGGAGTCCCCAAACATTTTATTGTTCGTTTTACAGGTAAAATTAATGAGACTTCACCATAGTCAATTAGGTTAGAAATGATCAGAAAACTGTTAAGAATAATGACGACGTCCACACGTCCACTTCATCAAACGTTACAGATCATTAGCTAAACATGTGTTGTGCCTTATCTCCGCACTTCTCTCGCTAACAAAACTCGGATCGATTTTATTTTATATACTTCAATGTGCAGAATATTTTCGATTGCACGTAATCCCGGCTTCGAACCGCCAACTAGTCGACATTTTGGTGGCAGTTACGTGGCCATATATTATCTGTTACGACCAACCACTCATCTATTCTGTGTATATCATGCCTACTATGACTGTGTTATTCTGTGATAGAAAATTCGTCTCCTTAATGAAAGTATGTTAGTGAAAAGGATATTAAAAAAAGCCAAGGATGTTTATGTAAATTTTCTGCCGACGCGGATATTGTTAGATCACCTAATCCCTAGTTCTGTTCCTAAGTCGATCTTGGCCACACTTCGACACCCAAAATGAGCAAAACTGCGGTGCCGCCATCTGTGGACGGAATTCCGTATTAAAATTTCGCTGTAATCAGTTAAATTTTGATATTTAATTTAAGGGAAAAAATCCATATAGTGTCTGGGTCCAATTTCCGATTCGGGATCTGGGTGTGGTCAAGATCGAGCAACATTGACAAAAGTTTGTGTCAAAAAAAGGTCACGACAATCTCAAGGAGAATGTAAGGAGCTATTATGTGATGTTACACCATCGATATACATATATATAAATATAAATATATATATATATAGACGATGTCCCATATTTGTACATAGTATATACTGGCTCGACTGCAGTGATATTTCATTGCAGGCTTTTTGTACGTATCTGTACAATAAAAAGAGGTGCACGAGGAATTTCAATATAGTTTTTATCATTGCAAATAATCTACACACTTTTTAAAAACACACATAAAACTTTCCATCTCTACCAAAAATCCTTATAATATTTTCGTAGGCCACAGTTTCGAATAGTGGAATTTTTTACATTTCTAAAGTCGTAATCTTAGTGGAGCTGGGAAATCAATGGTAGGTGAGATAAAAATTTGAACGCTCTTCGATGTTTCGTTCTGGAGGTATTTTACGGACAGACCGCGGACCAGGCAGGTCCGAAAAGTACACATCGCTATTATGGTAAAATACAAGTAAAACTAATTTCAAATAACCGTATTGTTATCGACCGACCACCAATGCTTTTATATCTCGCTTTTAGTGTTTCGAACGCTGGCCATTCGATAAGATCCATTTTAGTAGTAGCTCGAAAATTTGACAAATCTGCTTTTCTAGAAAACTGACCACCGACACAGCAAATACGCGTAGCTGTTTTTTAAGAAATAACTAAAAATGATTTAAATAAATTCCGATATTTACATATCTTATTAATCTATTATTATATAACTAAATTCTTCTTTCGGGGATTTTTTGGGGCAAAATATCTCCGGGTTTAATTCGCTCTTAGAAGTTATATTGGCGGGAAAGATGGGGCGTGGTCCAGAGTGAAAGCGACTAAACTAGGAGTGAGAAATTTATAAAAGACAGACTCGGCTATTTTTTGTGGACATTCCAGTTTGTATAAAGATGAACTGGTACACATCGGGGGAGTGAAACGAAAACAGTTCCCACACTCTACCGCCTAGACACCCCGCGGGTGGCACACCTGGAGGGAACAGGGGAGGTCCCGTTTTCGAATTAGGAATGGCAAGACATAAATCAGACGGACGCCTCTTCTATTTGTTCTCCTTCGTACACCATTTACTTATTGGAAAATAATATAACGGCCATAAGAATAGTACGGAATGGGAGGTGGCAGAAAAGCCTACCAATCGACCAGAGAATTTAATCGAGTAGTTTTCGAGTGTTAGAAGTCAACCGGCCCAGTCGATTTCTCTGGAAAAAAGGGAGAAGTAAAGCCAGAAATCTCAATTAGTGGGCGAAAAAAGAATGTTTTAGACAGCTGCGGTCTTAGATCCGCCGGACGGTGGCCTTTTCCTTCGTAAGATATCGATAAAAGTTATTATTTGGCCGCCGGAGCCACGGATTTAGAAGGCAGGTAAACGTTAGTCTTATCTCGACACCAATTAAGGACATTTTATTTTTACCACGGGGAAATTAGCCAGCACCACCACCATCCTCAAAAAATTTATATGGGTCGACCGATTCGGGTGGGCGGTTCCTACCGAATCCGAGCCGGTATAACATTCCCCAGTCACCAAACGATATTGACCATTCGCGTTAAATGGCCGATATTATCTCGACACCAATTAAGGATATTTTATCTTTACCACGGGAAAATTAGCCAGCACCACCACCATCCTCAAAAAATTTATATGGGTAGCCCATCGACCGATTCGGGTGGGCGGTTCCTACTGAATCCAAGCCGGTATAACATTCCCCAGTCACCAAACGATATTGACCATTCGCGTTAAATGGCCGACACTATAGCTTAGGAGTTAATTATATCGGGTATCGAATTTTTTATCGGCATAAACAGCGCCGTATTTTCCGACCCCATAAGCCGAGGTAACCCCACTTTTTTCGTTGTAGGGCAGGGATGTCCAACCTGTCGGCTCGGTTGGGTATATTAATTCTAACTGTAGTTGTTAAGCGAAACAGTTAGTAAATAATGCGCAATATATGGTATCCACCGTGACAAATAAGCAAAAGTGTGATGGCGTAATAATCTTTGACTTCTTTTCGTTCAGAAATTTTTAAAAATCACTGAACGGGTCGAGAAGTTTTAATCATCGAAATAAGAAATATTTTAGATTATGGAAATGAGAAATGTACAAGATAGATATTTAAATAATAAAAACTTAAGTACATAAAAATCTCAATGTTTTAAGGAATTTTCTATTTAGATAGATATTTAAAATAATAAAAACTTAAGTACATAAAAATCTCAATGTTTTAAGGAATTTTCTATTGGGACAGCCCCTTTCTAGGGTGTCAGCCGGTAGGCGTAAGACCGGTGGGACGGCTCGGGGTGGTAAGACCCAGGGAGCGGAGTATGGGCACCCGGCGCGCCGGTTAAACCGTAGACAGCAGTTATAGTAGGCGAGGGTGGCCACCGTTTATCCACCGAAAAACACGGACGGACATTCCAGACCAAGGCACGGTCGCCTAGCGTCTAGGGGTGGCAGTTTCCAGGCGCGTATTAATTTTTCCATAACGACGAGCGTCCGAATCTGACGGGTGACCGTAAATCACCGACAAAATACAATTAAAGTGGAGGAAAAAACAGCGGCGCCGTACAAACAGATAATAAAATCTATAAAAGTTCCGATTCCGAGTGTAATTAAGCGTCGGTGTGTGGGGCCGTTCTCCGGGGAAGCGACACATAAAAGCCCGAAATAAAAGAAGAAGAGGAGACGAAATGATTATTCAAAGCTGTTCCGCTTGTCACGGGTCCGAGAGAAATGCAATTTCCATGTCATGCATATTGAGTGATGGAATACGATCGGTGTGACACGGAAAATCAAATCCCCGCGCCGACTCCGCTAACGTCGGATACGTACGGTCACAGCCTATCCGAAACTACCTGGGTCGCCGACCACCGCCAACCGTCCGGATCCTAGGTTAACCCGCGGCCTGAAAAAAAAGCGGTCTGGGTGGACATCGTCTTCCCCGCGCTCATAAATTACCAAAAATGGAAAAGGGAGACCCGATTCGAGACTCTTCGCCTTTTTTTCTATCCAGGTAAATCCCCGGCTCGGGCCGAAAAGCCCGCGTCTCCAGGGGAAGCTAGGCGTAACCGTCTTTTTCCCGACGGTAAGAAATACAGAGGGGAGCGAAAAACCGGAGGGAGCCGGCGTCCAGATGCGATAATTATACGGCGCCCAATGCTGGCCGATACTCCACTGGGACAAATCGGAGGTGCGGGCGCGAAAGTTAAACGCTAATTGGGACGGATCCAACCCGGGCGGCGGACCCCGCAAAACTCTATTTTTAAAGGTTACTGTTTACGCGGTCTGGGATCTATGGCCGCGGTCCGGCTCATCCGACCTTTGGGCCCTCCGAACAACCCGAGGAAATGCCCGCCAGTAGGCGTTTCTTTCTACTTATAACATCTGGAATTGTCACCTTCCCTTAGTCCCGGAAGGCTAACGGAAGGTGGATAAATATTTCGAAGCGTACCCATCCACAGCCGGCTTCTGGTCTTAAAATTAGCGGACCCGGTCCACCTACCCGGCTTTTATAAAAACTACCTCCAATTTTTTAATAATCGTATTACGCTAAATGAAGAAAGTGGTATTAACCATGCCAAATGCGTAACCGTTTCTTCCAGTAATTCGGATTTTAAACCCGCTAAAGTTTTTAATCGTCCATCGTCGAGTGAAAAGGCGGTAAATCCCGGAAGTAATGAAAGCGCCAGTGGCCCCGGTTAGCGGAAAACCTTAGTTTAGCATTATTTTTACGACCCAACTTTAGAAAAGAAAAGGATTAAAGGAAATCTCCGGCACAAATTGTAGTTTTTACAGTCACCGGTCTCTCCCACTTCTTAATGATCCAAACTGTTGTTTTATGTGGGTCGACCATTTAACCAGATTCCCTCTTATCTTCGGAGAATTCGCTCTTTTACCCCTTTTCTTCTCCTACTAAAAACCCTTTAGAAAATTCGCACTTTTCTAGCCGCCCGTCTGGTCCCACCGCGGTTTTGGCTACGATCGAAACGGAATCTAACCGGACTAATCCGTACCGGCACCGGGTGGACCGTAGAAATAAAACTGTCCTAGAAAAGTGGTCGAAGGAGTTAGACGCCGTCCACTACACGGATCTAACCGGAGATCGACCAAAACGAAGAGGGTGCCGACGGAAACCAAAACTGATCCGGCTACGGATAAAAAGTCTTTTCTGAGGAATCTGTTTACAAAATCGGCCGCACTTTTACTTGGTTCGGACACATTTAATTAAAACGCTTTAATTCCTGTGAAGAAGCGGATGGTCGGAGCGGAGAGATCCCCACCCGCCTTCGAACCAGATAACATGGGACGAATACGAAATTCCGAGTTTCGACGGGGCGTCATCTAGCCGTCTCCCCGGCCTTTAAAAACAGTCCCAGTTTTATGTCTCCCCGGACATTAACTGCGCTGTTAACCATTCGGTAGATGGCGTCGGTCTTTCCATATTAATGCTCAGACAGCGGAGGGAAGCTGTTACAGTTTATCGTTGACCGTCCAAAAAGCCGAAACATGGCATCTAACCCACTTTATACAGTCGAAAACATCGTCTGGCCATAAATATTTATGTGTTTGGACCTTTACTATCGTAACATCGTCTCTCCCACCGATATATCCAGAATTGTTTTTCCATCCCCAAACCGCATCCAGCCGTTTAAAGAGGTCTCCCGTATTTTAAAGCCGCTCTCCTCGGCCCTTCTTAAATACGTTTTCCCCCTTTACATCTTCTCGGACCAAATTTTTTAAAACTGTTAAAACACGACACACTTAATACACTGGTGTTCGAAGAATGTGTATCGCCCTATATTTATAATTTGAAGAGGTAAAGCGCTTTCTTTTAACCTAAGTATACGACTGTGTTTCTAACACCTCGCCTCCCATGGGATTGACACGCGTAGGTGATGACGTAATGTCGCATCGGCTGTTATTTTCGGCCGTATAAGCGCGCTCGGCCAGAGTCGCGGTCGTTCCTGGCTGAGGTGGGGATGGCCACAAACAAACACATATTTATTAACAATTCGGCCATAGCTATTAATAAATATCTTACGCCGATATTTATAGTTGCGACGCTAGTCATTAATGTAACGTAACGTGGCGAAAAAGAGTTAGAAAAATGGCTAGAAATGTGAAATTCCCGGGTGATATACTTTCTTCGAATACCAGTGAACGAAACATCGATTTCTTTTCCTATTAAAAGAAAACTATTTTTTAAGACTAATTCCAACTCGAGTAACATTTCTAACGGGACTTTATAATATTCTCGTTTAAACAATCGGTAGAAAAGTCGATCTAATCCGCGCTACTCCAGAATTTTTGACACCCTCGATTACATAAAAATGTACCAATCGATTAAAAATAGGAGCGAGTGGACTATGGACGGATCGATAGGAGAATCGGCCGTGGAAATTCCGCTCGGAGTGAAAATCTGGGACACTCCAGTGAGAACGGGGACAGCCTCTTGGTCGTTGCACCTAGCTAAAAGAAACACCGCAGCTGTTCCGATTCCATATTAAGTCCAGTCCACTTTTACTAAAATACAATCTAACTTAATGATTAAATCGATAGATATAAATCTATTTTGTATAATATGTAGAATTTGGGACCAGTCGGACAGTCAGTTACCTATTCTATTAAAAACCATCAAATTTTTATCCGTCCGAACCAGGTCGGTTTCCGCCATCTCTTCCGTTTAAAAATCTCTAAATTTTATTTATACCGTTTCAAAACTTTCAATACGAAAAAAAACGATATCGGCCTCCGATACGTTTATCTTTTTTCGCCTCCAAAACCAGTACTCGGTGGTGCCAGGTACAGACTATACCCCAATTTTCCCCGAGGTGGGATGGTATTTGGCTTCTAAGAAGAGCAAAAACTTGTAAAACTCGTAAGTGACAAGTAATTATTGAATAATGACATTGTTAAAACATCGGGACGTAGATACCAGCCACCAATCCCCCCTACCAGAACCAAAGTTTTTAAAGGAATACGCGGACGACATCGTAATTAAAATCAACGCCAGCGCATCTCATTCGGCGCGAAGAAAACGTTGACTAAGTCCCTAACGTCTTTAAAATTTGAGCCCAAAAGGAGCGGGTGGGCAATTTTTGAGAGAAATCGAAGTAATTTATAGCCAGACGGAGGAACAGGGGAAAAGAATTAATGCGAATCTAAATTATCAACCCCGTTTTTGATCGGCGGCTAGTTCACTATACCGGCCACATACTTGTAATTCTTCCCAACTTTTTTCTGAGCTAAATAGTCTCCCGAATTAACGTTGGTTTTTAGTGGCCAAGTTTCGTAGGTATAACAGAAATGCGCTAGGAAGAATAACGCTTACCACCATAGGTCCAGTAGCGGAAATTATTAATGTCTAGAATAGCTTAGAAAATATCAGCGGAGGAAAAAAGAAATCTTTTTTTCTAATTCTCCTCTATCGTTTTTATTTAATAAAATAGCTCCACCCTCAATTAATATATACTACAGAAACAAAATATGGCCTACGAAAACATTCTTAAAACGTCTGGAAAAAGCGATAGCCGGATATATTATTAAAATATTAAAATTGAAGAGAAAAGAAGGAAGAATCCATAGACACGATGGTTTCGGCCGAAGAATTTTAGAAAGTCAAAAAAGAATTCTTCCACCATGGTTAACACGGACAGCGATTAAAAGGCGTAGAAGCGTTACCATTAACTGGCGCATCACTTTTCAATTTTATATTTTATTACGTAACTTATATATAATTTAGTGGATGATAAAATTAAAAAATACTCCGTAGAAATTATGTTGTCATTGAAAATTATGGTCTCGATATTAAAACTAATATCCGGATAAAAGAATACTTATCACGCTTTTATACTATTACATATATACTTTGTATTATTTTATTTTTATACCATTATATATATTTTATTGGCTTTTACTAATAGAGTAGTAGACAGACAGGCATTAGTTACAAATAAGCAATCCCCACATTTGTGATTTGCCCAAAACCCAGCGTGACTTTCCCCAGAGAATTTCTCCTATTTACCAAAATGGTAAAAAATCTTAAAAAATTACATAGGCTACGTATTATGGGTGGCCGGTGAATTAATATATTATTTTTGTGATTAATATATATTATTAATCACAAAAATAATACAGTAAATTCCTTATTTTTCAGAAACTGTTTCTTATTGTTTATTAATAATTCCCAATCCGCATATATTTAAAAATCAAACAGACAAAGATAATTCGTCACAAAAATAATACAGTAAATTCCTTATTTTTCAGAAACTGCTTCTTATTGTTTATTAATAATTCCCAATCCGCATATATTTAAAAATCAAACAGACAAAGAAATATAGTCAATTTTAAGATCGACTATCGGCTATTTTTCACTAACCTGGTTATATATTACAATAGTAAGGACAAAAGACATAAAATGCCACTTATCGTCTTTCGACAGAATAAAAAAAACAACAAAGAAATAGGTTTGGAGTCGGTGGTTATACTGGTCGAGATGGTTACCGCGCCAGTCGGATACAAAGCAATTAATAGGCAGATGAGCGGTGTTGGGCAGATGTCTCTATCTACCGACGGTTATTATCAAAGTTTATAAAAAATATGCGCTGGGTGAAAGAAGTAATCGTCGGCCATTGTGGCTAACACCGACCACACGTCTTGGGCTATTCCGACACGGCTGGCTTATGGCGCTTCTTATATATAATCCGTATCTATATCAGATATAAATTCCCCCTCCTAGACGGCTGGAGCTGGAATAACAGGACCGATTGGACTTAAATCCGCTAATGATCTATAACCGTCCAGGTGGCTGGACCACTTACATTCGATCAATTTTTGGCTTTTTCCAAATAATGACAGCATTAAAAGTCGCGTCTCTGCCGCCTTTAAAACCGATAGCCCCGGGATAATATACTCGCTTAAAGAATTTAATTAACAGAGAAAGGAGGAGAGCAACAGCCGAATCATTCGATGACCAACAAGTTCATTCGGAATAACAGAAGAAACAAACTCGAGAATTTTTTTAATCGGCGAAACGTCATAATATTTTGGCAGGATGCCCCGGGAGGCGGGACATCTGGTAAATGATGTAGACTGGCAAACAAAGCGAGCCGAGCGCGTAATTTTCGTAGTTTTTTTTCCCCTCTTCTTAACGGACAAATGGACCCGCCTCTTCGAAACTACAGCCGCTACATTAAATAGCAATTTTTCTGTTGTCTTCTTTTAACTTTTCATCTTCGCATCTGGTGATTAGAAAAATATCGGCCGTGGGATGCTGAAAATTTAACTAACACACGAGTTTACTAACGAAAAGGAGCATTCTCCGACAACTTCATTCTTCCGCTTTCTTTCTTTCTCCGTGTTAGATGCGTCCTTCCATCCGAATTCTTTTTTTTATTTATTACACTTTTTCTAACCAAATTTTCGACCGAGGCGATAAAGGTCGACCTAATTTCTAACTAAACAATTTCTTGAAAATAGGAAAGCCAAGTTCTATCGGTACAACAACGAAACAATTTTTTAACTGTTCTGAAACACTGTCCGAATATTAGCCATTGTTTTTCATCGGGTGAAAAATAAACAAATATCTTCTAATTCGAGATTTTACTTTCTGCATTGGGATCGGCTACACTTTTTCAATTTCTTCTTACTCCTATTTGGAAACCCTTTATCGCTTTCGATTTTTATCCACACTTACCGAATTCTCTCTTTGGTTCCATCGATTTTTTCCCCCAGGCTTTACACCTCCATTCGCATTCCTTAATCTCGGCCCGGCTAACTTTCTTTACCATCTCTTTGTTTAATTCTTCAGCTATACTATATAACACGGAGAAAATACGCGAAATTACCCCCCGAGAAAAGAATTGTCGGCATAAAGTTTCTTTTTATTTAAACATAGGTGCTATGGAGACCGAGCTTTTAAGATATTTTAAAAGGAAAAAGTTAACCAGCTCTCGGAAATGCTGGTTAACGTACGGACCCGGCACGCGCTGGACTGGGGCGAAAAAGACGCGCAGTATTTTAATTTGGAACGAGGCGAAGACGCGTCAGAACCAGCTCGTAATTTCTCCGTGTTTCTGCATGCCACTGACCCCTATTCCCGGTCGTGCCAACGTGGTCGTACCCACAGCCGGTTTTTGCACTCTCCATGCGTGATAGCGGAGCACGTTGTCCGTGAGGTATTTCGTGACGAGAGAGCGTGACTCTTGACGCTATGTGACGTCCCACCAATCTGCATTCTTACATTCTTCGCACCGAGCTATTTACACTTATTTAAAAAGTGATTTAGAAGGTAGGAAAATTCGTTTATTGAAAGCTGGTCCGAGAAAACGCGAATTCCTTCACACCTCCACCTGACCCGGCTGCCAGCAACTTTTATGGAGGTGGCCCATCGAATTCTATTCGAATACAGATAAGAGCGTATTCGGCCGAATACCGGTACAGGTACAAAATCATCTTTGGTTATAAACATTCCGACTGGGTGAAGAATCATATACAAATTTTCCCAGAAAATAACATTAATTAATAGCCATACCCGAAAGACTCCGATCTATTCTAGCTGGCCCATATATAATTTTATTTTCCTATAAATTTAAGGTTCTATAGTTTACTCTTCCGAAAGTAATCGCAGTTAACACGCCCCGAGTGCGCTTAAGAAAACGTGACGGTGGTGGCCATTATCTTCTTTACTCGGGATTTTACCACCGCGGCCCTTCTTCCACCGGGTGCAAAATGGGCTCTAAAGTGTTCCGACTGCCGATTACGCTGTGGCAGCTTGACCACGGTCAACCGTATATAGAAAGATACGCGCAGAAACAACCTGTCACTTATCAACTCTTCTCACTTATGGCCCGAAGACACCTCCGCTAAGTCGTGGTAATAAGTTTTAATCGACTCGGTCATTAGCATATAGCTATTAATCACCGGCTAAGTTGCAAAACTCCATAACAACCTTTAAAAATGCATTAACAATCTAAATAACAAGGAAATTGAGCCCACCGCGGAGTATGTAAAATCTCTAGCTACTCACAAAACAACTTACCACGCTACAAAACTTATCTTTCACAAAAATAAAAAAAAAAACAATTTTTCACGCTCTAGTTAAGCCACAATTATCAACACTAAAAATGGTATTCCATTCATTTTTTAATCTTGGTGTATTCTTATATATTTTATTACTGGTAAAATAAGTTAAAAATTTTAAACCAACAGAGGAACTTTTTAGTGTTATTTTTACCAAAACCAACTACTTCTAGAAAACAAGAACCATTTCTCACTAGTAACTGTCAGAGAGAGAGAGAGAGAGAGAAATTTTTTTCTTTTAACGCAAATAATCGGAACTTGATAGAAATGTTTACTGTAGTTGTTTTTCTTCTTAATAAGAACTAACTGCATTTACTTTACTTAATCTCTTTCCAAAGTAAATAATCTATTTTAATCGTCATTAAACTTATCGATAATTAAATTTAATATTTTTAAATTGGAAATTTTAGTGGAGAAAAGCGTCCGACATTCATCAATTTGGCACCACGCCTACCAAATTACCAAATAAGTTAAGAAGAAAAATGGACTTATTCAAATGGAGTTCGATGAAGATCGTTTGTGTAAGAATCGATCGGAGTTCTGGGGAAACCCAAATCCCATGCAATATTTATCATGTCAGGCATTAAATGTAAACACTTGTTGTTTATGCAAACCTAAATCTTCTTCCTGTTGGCCAGAAACCTTCTCTTATACCATTCACTTTATTTACTAAAATGTATCAAATTTCCGTAAGAATAAAGCGAGATTTAGGAGCTCCTCTCGCCTATAAATATCGCCATCAAAGCCACTTGCTCAAATTTGAAAGCTTTTTCTTTTTAAATTTTACTTAATACAACTCCAAAGTTTGAATATTTTTAGATTTTAATATATAGGCTAGGTAATATTCTTTTTCAAAGCCTCCACTTACAGAATTTTCGACAAACTGCGGAGTTTTAAAACCATAATTTAAGTCTACCACTTATTTTTAAAGCGTATACCTTAAAATTCAAAACTACAGACCTATATAGATATTCGAAATCAAACGGGAAAGAACAAATCCTCCTGTTTTCTCGCCATTTTCAACGAACGAAGATACGAAGTAAAGAATGCTGCCTAACATCTTCAATCGCCTGTCCACCGAATTTTATTCTATTAATCTATTAATTTATTCAAAGGGGATCAACGGGGTACGTAGATAGATAGCATTGGGACGGTTAAGAATTTCACTTTTAAGGAAATGCCAACGATTTACCATTGGCAGTGAAATATTTATAATTCAAATTACGTTTCCGGATCCAAAATGGTAAAATCGCTTTAAAAAATTAAAATCACTATAAATAAGGCAAAATTTAGAAACTTCTACCAACATCTTATTAAAAATACGAACAGTTTACTGTCCACATTTAATAATACATAATTATGAAGATTAATAGTACGATTTTTAAATAGCCCTAATTTAAGCGTATGGTCTAGCAGAGAAAACAGACAATACGAGAATATCAATTAAATTTAGTTCATTATGTTAGCAATAAGTTCAAATCAAATAATGACGTCACATTTTAAAAATCGATCCGAGTCAGATACATGACAAACTCTATATCTTCCCGAGTAAAAAACAGACATTTTAACTAGATATCGAATAATGAAGGCCTCTTAATTACTGGAGAGAACATTTTTTGGAAATTCACTTTTCGCGCAGAAAAATTACAGGAAGGAAAATTTGACGAGTTAATAATCTAGCGGGAGATTTTCTCCAAGAATGATTGTCAACGGAAACATTATCTGTTCGGCTGGTTTATCCAGCACGGCAAAAAATAATGACAGCGCGGTAAGTGGTCACACGATACCGTTGGCCATAAAAACGCTGGAAGTCCAAACAGAATGCTCTAAAGGTAAATTTGGAGCGAGCGTGCCACCGTGGCCAAAGGAATATTCGGTAAGGAAGGATCAGTTCGGAACCATTTGGATTCATTCCCATCGCAACACAATAACACAACACCGCTACTAGATTTTCCAATAAGCCTTTTCCATCCGCCGTTTCTATGAATGATATATGGAGAGCGATTCCAGACCGTCTGTCATCGGCATGACGGACTAGCAATCAAAACAGACCGTATTGGAAAACGTTACGTCCCAACACGAGAGTGGGAGGAATGCTCCGACGTACTTAATGTCTCGGAACTGTCCCATCGATCCCCGACTTTTTCTCTCGACTTTGCATTTCATTGGCTTCGACTAAATTCGAAACGGCTATTTATGCGCCTCCCGGCCATAAATAATTAAAATTGCGTCTTTATATCTTATATCAGATTAGAAAAATAACATATTTATGCATCTAGTGGTGCCGTGCTACTGCCTCGGTCAACCTCCCAATTTAAACGACAGTTTTGCATTCAGATTGACGTTGTAAATCGTCTTTTCCAGTAGAAACTCGGATAGGGTAGAGCGGGGCTAGTTGAGCAGTGGGGCAAGTTGGGCAATGTCTTTTTCTCAGAAACACAAACACATACAGGAACGAACATGCATAAATAAAGGAAATTTTATAGAGAGGTGACGTATTAACTCCCTGTAGTTGAAGTCACATGATCGAAACGAGCACAGTCACAAGTTTCTTTGTCTTTTCAAAAACTGTTTTTTCCACATTCGAAAAACGCAGTTCTTTTTAAAATTTTAGTTTTTATTCACCCGACTGTTTCCACAAACGTGCCAGTTTAGAGTAGTCTGGCATCGAAATGAATTGGAAGATAGCATACTAATTTAATTAATAACTATTTTATACTATTTCCTAGCCTTTACTAATCGGTCGATAATCTAGCCGCATCGGCCGATATTTCACCAATTCCTCCATTTTTATGCTACGTCCAAGAGCAAAAATTTATGTAAATCCGCTAATTTAGTCGCCTTATTTGTAGTCTACATCTACCAAAGGCGAAGGAGGACTACCAACTACCACACTGTTTTCTGTTTTTATAAAAACGGACAGGCGGGTACGAAATGTCTCACCTCGGAATTAATTAAAATATCAATTAAGAAGCGCGATAGACTTTTGTCAAAATATTAATAAAAAATTTCCGAAGAACGGTTTCTACTTTCGCCGAAAAACACGATTTATAACGTTAAAAAAAGAAAGGAAAAAATGTTGGAATGCAAAATTTAAAGTGTAGTGGAGACAATTATTATAAGAAAATCTTTCATCCAGAAGAGTCGTCCCTCCTCCTCCTTATGAAAGAGAAAAGAAAAACACTCCGTAAAATTAACAAAAGCTACATCATCATTTAAGAAAAACATCCGGCTGGAATTAAAAAAAAAGTTAATGAAAACTAATAATCGAAATTTTTCTGGCCAAACACAAATAAAGACGCATTAATTCGAATATAAGAGAAATGATTAATTACTCGAAGATTTTTGTCAATATGTTATATAGAGTAAAACAACTGGTCCTCTTCACTCTGTTAAACTGCCAAGATCATCGATCGATTAATTACTCATCATCATAAATTATTCGGCAGATTTCTAGATAAATGGCGCGACTCTCCGAATTTAAATAACAATGACACTTTATTAACTTGTTATAAAAATTATTTTCGAGACTTACCGGTTATCGATTCCGAAAATGAGAAATAAATTCTTTCTAACCACCAGTATAATCATATTCACCAAAGCGTTTCCAACCAACTAACCTCGACATAAATTATTCTTGGTACTAAGATGGCATTCCTAACGTAAAATACTTTTCCAGACACATTCAATTCTCACTAAAATATTTTGGGAGCCACAAAATTAGTGTTGTTTTCGGAACGATTTCCATTTCTTCACACGTGTTTTGAAGATATTTAAATGCTGCATAATCTACATTACTTTCCAGTAATAATATACAATCTCTTTCGGAATACATTTTCCAGATCTCCTTTATCCGACGGTCGGATAATACGGAAAAAATAATCATCGCCTAATTAAGGATAACACATTTTAACAAATATTGTACAATAAATATATTTTATTACCAATTCCGGGAATACCTATCAGGCTGCTTACATATATGAAAAAACTTGTGTATATTTTTATTGTTAAAACAAATTAGGAGGTAATGCCAGTATCCAACGACCCCTGTGTGACATTCGAATAACCAACATTTTAGCTATCTCCGTTATAAACTAAAGTATCAATCAAAATAATGGAATTCACCGATTCTGACTAAGCAACAGAGCTCATGTGAAGAAACAATTTAAACGTTTTTTGGTAAAACAGCCTTGTTTATTTCTTTAAAAGTAACGTGTGTTAGCCGAGATCACACTCGATATTAAAATTAAGAGAAATATCTGTTGGGTGATTTATCAAAATGCGTTCGCTATCTCGATAATTTCATCTGTGTCAAATAATGCCACGGTCAAAATTTGTTTAAAACATTCTTAAGCTAAAATACTTTATCTTAAAACACAGTAAATGAAACAGATTATATGCTGTATACTATTAAAATTTATTTATATAAGTTTTTCGAACAAAAGATGTATTAAGATTCTGCGCTTAGTGTAGTGAACTTCCGAATTTCATATTAAAAATAATTTATTTGGTTTTACTAAAAACTTAAGACAGTGGAATATTTACACAGTGCATGACGCTTATTAAAAAAAAAAAACAGGTGACGTTTATTACAGACGTAAATATAATTTTTATACAATTTATAAATTTTTAAAATTCAGAATTTCGATTTAGGTTACGAGATCCACCTTCAAAATATTTTTTCAATAATAATAATTATATTCAAAAGTGTATTTTAACTTAATCTTTCTAAGTCTAAGCTAATATTTCAATAATTAGCCAACCGATTCAAAGGAGACTAACTGTAATTTACATATAAATCTGATTTATTGATATTTCTATTTTGGAGGAGCCTTACTTCACAAGAATTTCCATAAAACCAACAAAATTAATAATTAATTTTAGCAATGTTACGGTTCTATTTACACTTTTACAAATACCTTGGTCACAGTAGAATATTTTAACTATTAAAATCCTGGCATTAAGTTAGAAGAGAATGTAAACTAACGACATGACAATTAGGGGCGACAATAGGGAGACCGAGACTAGAAGTAACATGGGTTGATGGTAAGGTCCGATCCACACTATCCAGCCGCTCACGGTTCGATGGCTCTCCACTCTAGTCCAGTCATTTTGCCACGTGTCCACCACATTCGCTCACTAGTAAGTCTGAAATCGGTTTTCAGTTGGAGGTAATCGCTGGTGCGCTGTAGAAAATGATATTAAATTTTTCCTCCGAAGAATTAGTCACCTTTCTCGATCAGACTATTTACACTATGGGAGATTCCACCGTTACCTTAGTGTAAACAGGTTGGTTACCAACAATGCAGAAATATCTGACCGGAGCCAGATCGAACCGTCAGCGGCTCCATAATGTGGATCGGGCCTAAAGATGCCAATACCCATTCCTACTTTTCTCAAAAATCTTGAAATTACGCGAGATGATGCTTAAAAAAGTGTCCGTTTGACTACGTTTTCTTAGTTAGCTGTCGCAAATAAAACGTGATTATTTCAATAAAAAACTGTAGTAGTTTAATACACTGTGTTTTACCAGTGACGTAAGTAAAAACAGATTGAAATAGATTTATAACAATTTTTAACCAATCTTTAGTAATATTCCCGTGTTACTATCATCTAATAGCTTACAGGACAATGGTGTAAACTGAAGTTATTCATTCACACACAGTTTTCGAAGAAGTGATCTTGTAGTTCATTAAGTAAAGGCCATTTCTTCCCACTTACCGACTGGACAAAATCTTCAGTTTGGCTGTCGTTCCTGAAAAAATTATATATAGGCTATATATAATCTGGCTTTCTGCAACTAGGAGCCAGCCTCTCAGCTACATACATGGATCCCATGTATATAGAATTTTAACAAATCATAAAAAAGAAAACAATTGAAAACAAATTATAAACGAGTAAACGTAAAATGTGTCGAGTGTGAATGAGGAGAAATGGTTTTTACTCGATAGCTGTCACATAACCGCCT
Organism: Olivierus martensii; assembly: GCA_000484575.1. Lineage (NCBI taxonomy): Eukaryota > Metazoa > Arthropoda > Arachnida > Scorpiones > Buthidae > Olivierus > Olivierus martensii. The sequence continues at coordinate 49,558 of AYEL01058570.1, forward strand.
CTTTGAAAGCTGTGTGTGAATGAGTATTTTAACTTATCTTCGCGGTTAGATCTTAAATCTAACTGTGGATGACGTTGATGTCTGACAAACCAAAAAGATGGAGCTTGAGGCCAGGTTGTAACGTGAACCATAGGAGCAGATTGTAACAGTCTAAATCAGCGCTTTTCAAACTTTTTTCATTCATGACCCCATTTTTCATTACGAGATTTTTCGCGACCCCAGGTATTAAATATGAAATAAATCATACAAATACATAAATCATTTACACACTTATTAAGATGAACACAATCAACCAACTACACTGAAAATTCATATGTTGTCATACGTTAAATATTGGACGTTTGTGAAATTACATATAAACTGAAATTCAAGTGTTTGAATTTAATTTTTGTGACCCCAGCATTTCACTTCGCGACCCATAGTTTGAGAAGCGCTGGTCTAAATCAATAGCGTGATTCACTACTGTCAAAGATTCCAGCAGAAAATTATTTTTGTTTAGTGTATAATGAAGACTATAATAGTCATATTATAGTCTATAATAGCCATTGAGAAAATATATCCAAAGTATTGTGTAAGGAATGAAGTCATTATGAATGCAGAATTAGTAATACTTTCTATGTTCGTCACAACTGTGATTCCAATTATTCAGCAGAAGACTAAATTAAAACTCATTAAGCTGTCTCCTAAAATTTCAGTGAAAAAATTTAGACATAGATTATATTTAGTTGCAATTTTGTAGTGTTATAACTTACCACAGTGTGTTACAACGAGCCCGGACAGCGGGGTAGGATTTTTCTATGTGGTTTAACACCACTTTCCACCCGATGGGGCATTCCATTGTCCACCTACATCTCTAGTATCAGCCGTCGGCTGGAGGACAGGGTTCAACCAGCCGGGGAAGCCCACTCCTGAAAAGCTGGAAGACAGTTTCAGTCCTCATTTTACCAAACCTGTTGACTTTTATCAAAAGTTTGATGTCATATTACAGTTAGGTATTTAAAATTATATATCATCAAATAAATAATTTACCAATGGTTATATTATGACTGAAGAAAGATAAGATAATTTATGTGACACCTGGGATATGAACCCGGATGGTCCAGGTTGGCAGTATAGAATGCTTACATTCGGCCATCCGGCCGATTAGCGGAGTAGATTGTAACATTTGCACTCATTCATAAATATAGTATTTTTTTTAAATAAGGTGGAGTGGGGTAAGGGCGTACTTGGGGGAAATGCATTATCGGGATTTTTTTATTATAAGATAATCGAAATTTTGCTATTTGATATTGTAGTATTCTACTACAAGTTAATATCGA
>AYEL01058571.1:0-28614 GCA_000484575.1 Olivierus martensii
AAATAAATAATAACAAAGAATCACCGTAAACATAACACAGAAGTACAATAAAATTCAAATAGTTTCATGTAACTATTGAACCAAATGTTTTTACAACAATACAGTTAAGTTTAATACAGCAATAGATGTCTAATGTTAGAATATTGTAAAATAGGTTTAACGAATAAATCATTAATTAGAAATATGTTCCGAAGTTTTCGCCTAAACTTATTATAAATCAATTCTAATTTTAGTTCCGGATGAAGACAATTCCACAATCTTACTGATGATGACACTACAGATTTAAGGCCAATATATAGGAATGATGTGGGAGGAATTTTCATGTTAAAATCTCTAATACTACATCCTGTTTCTCTCCTAAGAACTCGATACGACTCATAGAAATATGTTTTATCATAAAAGTCATTAAAATTGTATCTATGAAAGAATAACAACAGATTTTTTTATATACAACATTTGTATATTATCAAGTTTATCTCTTGGATATAGTTTAGCCACTGAACAATTATAACTCAAATTAATTTGAGTTATTTTGTAAGACCTGTAATTTGTTAATGTTAAAAGCAGAAGCATTTCCCCAAACCAAAATTCCATATTCAAATTTAGATAATATACAGCTTTTGTAAATATTCAAAAGACTTTGTCTATTAACAAGAGTTTTTATTCTATTTATCATACCCAAAATTTTTGATACTGAAAATGCAATATTATCTATATGCCTTACCCAGTTTAATTTCTTATCAAAAGTTACACCTAAATACCTTATTTCATTCATTTTTATAGAGTTCAGATAAATATGAAAATCTAATTCAAACATTTTATTTTTGTTACAGTAAAGAATATAACCTAATTTTAAATAATTATTCTGAAGTCTATTATGATTCATGTAGTTAGCAATTTTAAATAAATTCTGATTCATGTCATAATTTTAATCGAATGAATTTTATGTCGAACTGGTGAAGAGAAAAAGTCTTTACAATGAAGTATTTGTTTTTCTGAAATTGGAATTTTCACAGCGTGAAGTAAATTATAAAGTAAAGACTGTTACAACCAGCCCAGTCGCTCCTATAATGCATTATTACGTAAGAATAATGACGATTTTTAAAATATCCTATGCCATAGCCATTTAATCATTTGCCCGAGTATTAAATAATGATTATAGAAAAACAAAATAATATCTTCATTTTACTATCAATCGTAAGAAAATTAATATATCTTAAAAATTACAGCTACTATTTAAATATAATAAATAAAAAAAAACAAGAAACGATAATAATTTTCATATTATACTGTATGAGTATGGAGAAGCCCGATAGTTTGATTTATGGTTGATGCATTCAGTCGAATAAATTATCAGGGTTATATAGCACTCTACATCTAATCACCAACTAAAGGATGATTCAACTACAACGCCGTGAAAAATCTGAAAATATGAATTGGGAATCGATTCCGAATCCTTCACATGGGAGTGTAACGTGTTCGCGTGTGCCCATTCGAACGACACGAAATAATACTGTAAATGCTTTTCAATCAAATTTTAATGATTATAGCAGAAATTTTGGATCTTTTGGCCATTCGAAAAACATTTTGTGGAGAAGACGTAGTATTAGACTCCAACTGCTTACTGAAGTAATGAAGTCAAAGATACAAAACTGAAAATGTTTAGAAGTTATGCCCAATTTCTTTCATTCAAGTTTTACAAACAGTATCAAGTTTAAATTATATTATAATTATAAGTATAATTATATTATATTATAATTATAATTATATAAATTATAAAATTATAACGAGGGATTGGTGCCATCATCAGTATGTTACGAACCGAAGAGCCCAGGCATGGCCAGACTTTTAAATTAAAAATATTAAATCTTATCAAGTGATATAAAAGCATGAAAATTTTTGAATATCATAAATTATTTAAACAATTTGGCGAATTTGTCGGGTTTCACTATATTTAGGCTGAGTTCAAAAAATACTCCCAGAAGTATCCGCTGGAAAAAATAAAGAATGACGTCACGAACCGTGGAGATGGCGTGACATCGTGATATGTTGAACGACTGGACCTCCAGCCGTTCAACATATCACCATGTGACGTAATTCTTTAGCTTCTCCAACCAAGATTTCTCGGAGCATTTTCTGAACTCACCCTTACATCAACTGTCTAAAACAGGAGTCGGCAACCGGCGGCCCGCATGCGCATTTTTGGCGGCCCATAAAAGGTTGACCATACTTACATAACATATGGCCCGTATGTTGAATTATTTGAATAATGTATTTTACGATACGAATAGTAAATTAAAAATAATTTTATACTTATACTTTGTGATATCTCCATACAACTTGGCGCCAGTCATTAGAAGTGGGGATAAAAAAGATGACCTCACACCTCAGATTATAAAGTGAATATAGATAATTTGACTAAGGAAAAACAATCGCAAAAATCACATTAAGCGAGGAGACAAACATATTGCTATGCATAAACTATAGGGGAAGGTGGGGCATAATGGGAACGTTAAGGTTTAAAGAAGCACAGAGAAGTAAAATACTGAAAATTCCCATATTACAAATCAAAATTCATTTAATTACAATTATGATTGATATTTCTAACTGATGGGCCATAATTGTTTTGAGAGATGTAATTTGAATATATCCCCTAATGTATATCTTTCTTGACTTAAATTTGCAAATCAAGAAAGGTATGCATTAGATGCATCTCAGTTTATATGTGTGACTTTGAGAAGCTATTTGTTTTGCCAATTTCATTGGCATTTGACATGTACTCAGTGCTGGATCTAGATATTTTGTCACCTGAGGCAACATTAAAAAATGGTATTTTTTCTCCTCTTCACTTATGTGCATTAATATATAAATATATGTAGTACTTTAGAACCAGAAATGTAATGACATCAGACACAGTCACTGAGAGAGAAACAAAAACTTTATTTGTTTTTTCAAAACAACAAATAGTTAACAAAATACTACCAAAAAAATACATTTATAATAGATATAAATGAACTCTATTTAATATAACATATATGAACTACAGTTTAATTTTTCTTGCTTTCAATGAGACAAAATCATTAATAATTGTATATCAATTAATCAACTTAATTCGCATTGGTTTCTCTCTCCCTTGATAAGTATAATCCATTAGAAAAATACACCATTATGTCTTTGTAGACTGATTCTGCAGCACGAAATATTGTCAAGATAAATATAATTAAGCTTGTATGTGAAATTGCAACTGCATTTTCATGCCCCCTCATAATTTTTCACCCAAGGAATTTTTGCCTCACTCGCCTCATCCTAGATCTGGTACTGCATGTATTTAGCATCACTACTATAGTTTTAGCTTGTTTGTTATCATGATGGCTTCTAATCACAAAGAAAATAAATGTGTTAATATTTTACTCAAATGAATTTTATAGGTTACTAAGAAAATTGAATTGCTTAATAAATTAGAAAATAGTAAAGAGGTAAGTGCTTTTGCACATGAATTCTGTATAAATTGACTATGTTTTCTATAATTTGCTACTCAAACTTTTAATTACAAAGTAGATAAATGACTGATAATTTATTAATTTTGCATTACAAAAACCATATTCAACATAAATATTAATATATTTGAAAAAATTGTATCATTTGAATCCAGAAAAACTAGAATAAAAATAATCTTTGTGTACAGAACCAAATGCTATTTTTCCCATAAAATCTTAAATTCAATATTGATGGATCAATATTCACAATATTTTTCAAGACCATAATTTCACAAATATGTAAGATTTATTGCATATTAAAAAGTACTGTATATACTTTTTAATAATAAGAGTACTCTACATAAAAAGAGAAATTTTTCTGAAAAAATTTTGAAGAGGATCAGCTTATACACAAGTAAGCAAAAATTGGAAAATTTTCCAACCTTAATCGAGTAATCCACCGTTTTTATTCGTAACAAAATATCATCTTATATACTACTTTGCATTTTTTATTTTTTTAAAGTAAGTGGATATGTAGGGCTATATATATATATTAATATTTTTGTAAGTATTTAAATTTCAGATACTATACAAATACAATCAAAAATATCTAAAGTGCTTACATTGTATCATCTTTGAATTATTATACTAGTTTGTCTTATGGAAACAGTGGGATCTGCAATATTTATTCCTAAAAATGTCTATTTTTTTATTATATTAAAAAGATAAGCAAATGTATGTGAATGTTTATATAAATAAATTCAAAAATATTAAGTTACTAGGTGCTTTACAAAGATTGAAAATGTGTAGACTGATCTCTGCTAACAAGTAAGCATGGTTGCTACTAATGCACATACCATCAATTAATATTAAACAGAAATATAGCAACATCCAATGTTTTTAACTGACAATTTTATTGTGCACTTTCTGATAGTTTTGATTGTTTAGAACAATGGTTCTTAAGATATGGTGCATGGACTTCCAGGGACTGCAATGTCCTCACAGGAGTCTGTAAGAGCTTGAAGAAATATTATAAACTTTATAAAAACATCATTCTAATAAAAATATTATGATAGGAGTATGTGTATTTATTTATTTCTTTCATTCCAAGGCTTTATGAAAACTCTTGGTGAGCAACTTTAAATAAATATTTTGATGCATGTTAGAGTTTTAAATTTTGAGTTTAATCATTGGGGTTCATGGCAATAAAAGATATTTAAAGAGGGTCCCTGGTAAAGAAAAAGTTAAGAACTGTGGCGACTCCGTCACATGCCTACAGTCAAGTCAAAACAACTATTTCCATTTAAAAGAATGTTCAAGAAAATCAACTTTGTGAATCATATCCACATATTTCTATATTCATGTTATTTTTATCCAAAATAAAGCTTGTATATAAAGTTTCTATATACATGTACAGTATAAAGTACAATCTTTAGTCTCTGTTGCCGACAACGTCAAGACGACCACGTCTAACCATAAGGGCATATCTTTTTTTGCTCTGTCGTAGTTTGTGACGTATAAATGTATATACCTATATAAGTGTATAATAAATTGGTTATAAGGTAGAGATGTGTTTATCCTCTCCAGTGGTGACCCGAATGTGATAATTTTCTGCATTTGGTCAAAATAATAATTTCAAAAGTATTTTTTCTCTTCTCTTCCCATTTTTATATATATTTGTCCTATCGCCATGTCACAGACCAACAATCCCAATGAATCAAATTCCCCTGATACTACAATCATCATTAACGACACAAAATTTCACGCGTAGCTTTGAAACTTCCGCCAGTCTGGAAAAATAATATTAAATTATGGTTCGTTCAAATTGAGAGCAATTTTGACATTTCAGGAATCACAAACGATTGCACTAAATACAATAACCTAATTGCTGCAATAGATCCTGAAACTTTGTCAGCAGTTTCAGATATCTTACTTAATCCCCCAGCAACAGCTAAATACGATGTTCTTAAACAAAGACTAATTCAAGAATATTCTGCTTCCGAAAATCTCCAAATTCGGAAATTGTTATCCAAACTCAGCTCAGAGATGACAAACCATCACATTTGTTGAGAAAAATGCGGGAGTTAGCTGGAAAATCTTTTAATGATGATTTTTTAAAAACCCGTTGGTTTCAGCAACTCCCTTCTGAAACTCAAACAATACTTTTGGTTAGTTCAGAAACCCTAGACAACTTAGCCAAAATGGCGCATAAGATAGCAGAAGTGCGTGCTGACCCTTTCATCAGTGGTGTTTTTACCTTGGGGAACCCAGCACAAGAGCGGACATTTGACGCTTTTCCCAACAGCCCAGTTATAGACACTACTAGTTCACCCTTAAGCAAAACAAGCACTCTGCGGGCAGAAATTGCCACCCTTAGCAAGCAAGTCGAACGATTGTCCCGGACGCGCAACAAGAGGAATACTCGCCAGGGATATAGCAAATCATCCTACCGCCATTGCATACCAAACTGACAGACAAGCCATTGTTTTGATAACCTATATTTTTACCATTCAAAATTTGGAAAGGAGGCACGTAAATGTCAACAACCCTGTTCCTTTCAGGAAAATAAGCATCCAGAAAACTAAACCCGGCTATCAATATTAATATATCGGCGACAATCACAGCGATAGTCGCTAATTCATGTCGCCTCTACGTATTTGATAAACGGTCCCATTTAAAATTTTTAATAGACTCGGGATCCGATGTTTCATGTATTCCTGCCCCAAAACATCGGCAAAATTGCGTCCTGACCCTTTACAATTATTTGCTGCTAATAATACAAAAATTTATACTTTTGGATCAAAATTATTAAATGTAGACCTAGGACTACGGCGTAGCTTTGACTGGAAATTTCTCATAGCTACAGTCCCTACTCCAATACTAGGAGCCAATTTTTTACAACATTTTGACCTTTTAATCAATCTCAAGCATCGCAGGTTCATAGATAGTATTACAAGACTTACTCAATGCGGGACAATCGCACCACCTTCGGTTTCCCCTTCTGTCAAACTTATTTCCGGCGATTCACAATATCATATAATCCTGGCAGAGTTTCTGGAGTTAACAAAACTATCGCATAAAATTAAACCAGGTAACACAATACTATAACCATTAAAGAAGCACAAACTGGCAGTGTAAGAAAAAACTCAAATAATCTTTTATTGCTAATGTTTTCGATACCTAATTTCATTCTCTTCAGGCAAAGAACATAACAGAACAGAACATAATAAATTTAAATATAAATACAATTCGAACAAAAAATAAAATAGAATATAAACGCTTTTCTTAACAGAACTATGCAAGTAACCATGTTAACTAACAAATAAACAACTACGCAAGTAAAGTTAAAATAAACAGAGATAACCTGGATAGCAAATTAATAAAGCCCGGATGTAAAAGAAATTGAGAAAGAACTGCTTTATATTTACCAGACAGGGCAATTGTACAGGTACAGTATTGGACAAAATTAGAGCAACTATAGCATTCTTTTAATTATTCATAATTTGAACAGTTTTGTGTTGTTGTTTTAAAAAATAATTTTGTACATAGAATTTATAAATAAATACAAACAGAATCAAAACAAGTTATTTCAATTATACTTTATATTGAAAACTTAACAAAGAAAAGAAAAAGAAGGGAAGGACAAAATTAAAGCAACTTCGACAACTTGTAGAAAAAAAAAGAAAAATGTTTACAATTTTTAATATTTTGTCCAATAACCTTTATTGGCAATGACGTCTTGACATCTAAGCGCATTGAAACAATAAATTTTTCAATTGTTTCAGAACTAACTGCATTCCAAGCCTTTTTGTACTTCGAAAAGTTGATATTTCTGCATTTTTTAAGATTGCTATATTGAAAATTGATGCTAAATATTTTTTCGCTTATTATTTTCTGTTAATTAAGCGCTTGCGGCTCGATTATAAAAAATAAATGTTGAATGTGGCCCGAAAAGGGTGCTGACTCCTGCTCTAGAATATTATACAGTTACGTGAAAAAATTTTTGAATTAATAATCAATACGTAGCTTTTACAAAAAGCTACCAATACAGCTGAGAATAAGAAATGCGTTTAATGCAAAAATAATTCATTTAATAGGCGGATAAAAAGCATCAAGCATATTCATTTAAAGTTTTGGCCAAGAAATGCTATGGAATATGATCTTAAGTAGATTCAAAATCATACAATATATACGGTTCGACGGTAAATAACAGAATATTATTTTGAAAGTCGACAGTTACAGAAATCATAATCTAGCAGAGATTTAAGATTAATGATGAAAGCATTTATGCTCAAAATTAATGGCATAGTATAATGCAGAAACCGATCCATATAATTTTGAAAGGAAGTGTATTCTATAAATTAAAATTAATGTACAGGAGCTTTGTTAGCATTAATAAGTACTCGGTCATTACTTGTAATACTCAGATTGCATCAACCGTAACAAGCAACCAATATATCACTGGGATTTGATACGAATTATTTAAACAGCTGTAAGAGAACTATATACTGTAGTCTATTTTCGAAATTTCGACATTTATTTCCATTAAAAAGTTACAACCACTGTTAGAAAACTGGATGAGACTGGTCTAAATTTGACATCTTTTTATCTATAGTCGTCCCACCAGTTAGTTGGAATTAATAGTTTGTCACTAAGATTTTCTTACTGAATATTCAAATCACATATACAAACCAAAATTTCATTTTCTACTTTTTCCAATCTACCAAAGAATTTTGGCACACTATATTCATCTAGCCTGCAGATTTAAACTTAAGTTAAGAAGAAGGAATATTAAGGCGGAGGACCAGCAGACACTAATTTAATTACCACCAGATAAGATAGCTGATATGAAGATTTGTCGATAATACGTCACGTGTACAAAGAATTAATTGCGCGGATGATAGAAACTATTTGAAATGAAGGCGATGGATTGTGTTGTAGTATGTAGCAAAGAACCAAATTCAAAATTTATCTTTACACTCTTCTTCGAGTAGGCACTACTCCTTTCTATAACTATCAATTATGACTTATTTTAAAATGATCGATAAATTTATACATCACACGCCCACTATTCCTTAAGTTGTTTTAAGTCATTCGTTAAGTTAATTTTGTTGTTAGTTTTGCTAATTTTAAATATTTATAAATAATCTTATAAAGAACTTTTCATTCGGCAATTAATATTTTAAATCTCGAATTTTCTTTTTGTATACTTTAAATCATTATTGTAATTACAATAAAAAAATAATTACAATAAAAAACCTGTATTTTAAGCAGCAATAATAATAATAATGCTGGAAACAGAGTTTAAAAATTCTACAATAAATAATAAATAAAAATGCTGTCGAAAATGAATACATTGATGTCAAAGAAAGTGCGTCACCCGGGAATTTCACATTTCTAATCCTTTCTCGCCATGGTACGTTACCATTTTTTTTTCTTTTTATTAGGAGATTTTCCGCTATCTGACGGTTTCTTGAGCAGCTCAATTGCGGATCTCCGCATTAATGACTGCCATCGCAACTAAAAATATAAACAAAAAATATTTACTAATAGTTAAGACCAAACTGTTAATATCTTTTTGTTTGGTAGCCATCCCCTTACCAGCCAAGAACGACTGCGATTCTGGCCGATCGTACTTTATACAGTTAAAAGTAACAGATGATGCGATTTTATGTCATCACTTAGGCGTGTCGATCTTATCGGATGCCATCTGTAAGAAATATGGCCATATACTTAAGTTATTCGGACGATACTTACAATTTTAAGAGACGATGCACTTCCTTCGAACACCAATGTAATTAAAATAATACAACGCATTACATTCTGTTAGAACATCCTGGCATAGATGAGAGAGATACCATAAAATATCGAAGAGCATTCATCAAAAACTAGCCGTAAAATATAAAACTAGTACAAACAATCCGTAATATAAATAGTCCTCTGACACAGTTATAGAGAATAAAGTATACAAACTATGTTGTGATAAAACGAATGGTCATATCGGTCCGGGCATTACCGATTGACGAAGAACAGAAAACTGAAGATACACGTTTATTCCAAACATAAATAAGTCGCGCTCGACATAACGCTGCAAAAAATTGCTATCTATACAGATATACGGAGAAATAAAATATGGGTGGAGACTGGTTAAAACTGACACAGTACCAATTATTCTATCTGTTACTAATGCTATCTCGAGAACAATATCAAAATCTACATATGTTAGATTAATATTGGAATACAATATCGGATACAACAATTTTAAATTATCCGTAACATAGAAAATTTCTTACCATTAGCATTACACCACCACCACCACCAACATGGAGCAATAATTTCCAATTTTTTTTAATTAGGTATAATTGATATTTGGTCTACTGGTACCAATCTTTTCTAGCCGTTAGCCTAAGTAGTAAATTTTCCAATCTCAAATATAATAAAAAATTAAAAATGGTAGATACAGACAAAGACCCATCTTAATTACAGAATATATAAGCGTATCCTCCTTTTATCACTTAAAGTATCAATTTAATAACTTACGATTATTTAAAAAATAATGATTTTAATTCAAAAAAGCTAGAGACTTTTCTTATATGTAATTTTATTATTTAATAATAATTTAATTTAGAATATAATGGTACGATGATTCAAAATTATATTTTTGAGACCTAACGAAAAGAATTCGCCTGACGGTGTAGGACTATAGGCTATATTTTTAACGCTTGTCGGCCATTGATCAAATAATAATATAGTCGCCATAGTGCTGACAAAGTATAGGCTGAAAAGATGAAGGTATGAGTAGATTGACAAATTGATTTGGTAATTTCCATACGAGTTCTCTAATTCATTTAACTTAGTCTTAATACGTAATTAATAAACAGTTTTCGTAATAATACAGTGCGTGGCCATAAACCCGCCTAACACCATTTTTCCGTCTGGGTGCCCGAAATGAAGGCGCGAACTAACGCTATCGTCTTCGTTCCTTCTGTCCGATTTGGAATTTTCAAAATTTTTGACATATTGGATCTTCCTTAAAATATACACCATTTTAAAATATATTAGAAAAATTTTACCAACTTCTTACATTTATTAAAATACGAATTTCGAAAGCATTTAATATCTTAAGATCCAACTGTTACCTATAAAATATTCCGTTTATATAGAATTCTTAAATGTATTTTACTAATACCACGCGCCGTTAAAGGCGGCAATTAAAAATGTTTTAAAAGTGTTCTGATGTAGTAACAGCGTATTTAAATGTATCGATAGCTAGCCAAAGTTGGTCTTACTATCACCAAAACATCCTTAAAAGTCACGTGATAAAAGATTTTCGATTTATAGCACGGCCCTCCCCATATCTAAGCAGTCAGTCGATTAAGGACTCGACGGTAGTCGGCTCAATCTGTTTAATACACAAAAGTTTACGGCAATAATTTATCTAGACAGTTACTTTCATAGAAAATATTTTATATTTTCCTTTAGTAAAAATAATAATAATTTTAAAAAGAACCATTCAAATATATTCCATACAACGAATACTATATTTGTTGACAAAAATTTTAGGGGATTACATTAATGAAAAAGAAATTTCCATAGATTTCAACAGGAATACATCTCGTTAATATACTATATTCTTCAATTATATAATTATCTGAAATATTTTTTTTATTATTGTAGAGTATATATTTCGACTATAAAACGCAATACTGTACTGAAAATTATTTAAAGTCTTGGCCAAATTATTGTAAATCAACCATGTTTATCATTTGTTAAAAACTTTTCAAACGAAAAATACTTTTTGCCTTTCAGTTAATGAAAGATATAAAGCCAAATGCCTTTCAAACTGTAATAAATTTTTTCCTAAATTGTAAAAAGTATCTTTAAATATTTAAAGTTTGGCATTTATTATTATTATTGTTATTGTCGGATACATTAAAATCTGGGTAATAAAAAAATACTCGAATACTTAATATTAATTTAATTATTTCTTAAATTTTTTGATGACGAACAGTGTCAAAAAAAAAATAAGAGTGATGTGATTATGATGATTTTGTCGACACGGTACATAGTTCGACCACCAGTAATTTATTTTCATTATTATTTTCAATTGTCCGTGGCAATGATAATTATTTCTATCCGATGTAAATCATCTAATATATCTGTTACTAAATAAAATTATTTGTCTTCTTAAAAACTAGAAATTACTGCTAAAGCAACTATTCCTAATACATCGAAAATGAGAAAATACACCAGCAGTTTTAGAAATTTCATTAAAACTGATTCCAACGATTTTTTCCCACCTTTTAAAGAATACGGTGAATTGGCATAAATTTCATCGATTAAGAGTGGCGCACATTTTTCGTCCAAGAAAAAGTGTCATTTTTCGAATTTCTAAATAAGTGTTTATATGATGATGATGGATGAAGCAAAATATTTGCTTCTCTTAAAATCTTATAACCAGCTATACTCGATTAAAATACAGTATTTTAATGTCGATTCGTACGATTTTAAAAAACTTTACCAATTGAGTTAGATTTATTGAAAATTTCCAATTGCTCGGAAATATAAAAATTTTTCTGAATCCGATGCTAAAAATTCTTTTTGTTTATTAAGATGATACTGTAAATTTCATTACACAAAATTTTTCTTTATATTTTGTATGGTCATCGAAAGAAAATATTAATTATGGATGATATTCTTATTAAAATGGTGAAAACGGATAAACGGGACCAAAATATGCGAAACTGTCACCCATCATTGGCTGGTCTTTAATAAAAAGATCAAATGTTAAATCCGATTCGATCTTGGCCGACACGATAATAGTTGAGAAAATTTTAATAACTATTTTGAATATTGCGATTCCTCGTTTATTTTCGGGTAAGAAATAAATTCTGACAGCCGAACCGCTTTAATATAATTTTCCTCATCATATATTTTAATCTGTACCCGTTCGTTATTATAAATATTATATATCATTGGTCATAGAATTCTTTAACCGATGGTTCTCCTGTTTTTGAACGTGTTTAAATAATATTTTTCCTAGTAAGGAATTACATATCCAACAATGGTGGTAGGGTTTATTCCTCATTTGGAAATGCACTAGGTTTTAATTCGGGCCCAATACCGATAAGGGCAGAAGTAGTGGAAAATTAAAAATTCTTCCCAAAAGACTATAATACAGATTCAAAAATAGGCAGTCTAGTTACGATTTATCATTAGAAAAATGCGGTAGGTTAACAGAGAGAGGTAATATCGATATCCCATATATTTAAAAATTAAAACTACCAATTCGTATGGGCATCGAGTCAATTATTTCGATTCATTTTTTACTGGCTGGGAAGCTATTAAGTCCAGATATTCGGATGGCACTGTTTATAAAATAGATAATATTGGAAAAGAATCGATTTAAGTGATCTAAAGACAAATCCAGATATTCGAAACGACTACCCACACATTGTGTATTTCGTCTTTTTCAGACTATCGGTGGAAAAAATGAAATACACGTTTTGGATATTCGGAATAAGTTCAACTTGGGCTCCGATATAACCCGTTAACGGCCCAACCTAATTTTCATATAATTGATAATTATTTTAGACGATAAAGCGATCGATTCCGATACGAATTTTCAGTAATTTAACAATAAATTTGGCCAGGAGAAATCCATTTTTAAAGTTTACATCGGGCATTTCCATAACTGGATGATCAAAAAGAATAGGCGTCATTTAGGTATGCTATGAATTTGAAAATGTGTTTTGAAAGTTTTTGTCGATTGAAGTACTGTATTCGGAAGACGAAAAACATGAGTAGGAACACGAAACGGTTCAGCTCTCAGCTTCGTTATCGAACGAAAAACATTCTACATGGTACGGGTATGGCCCATTTGCGCCACGTATTATTTACATTACTAGTTTTTATTTCAACCGGCTCATTTGCGCAACCAAATTATTTAACCATCATTTTACATCCAGCATTTTCATCCGACTTATCTTTTCCTGCCCAAGTTTAATATAATAAATTATATAAGATACGATCAAACTATAAGATATTTTGAATACAGTAATATTTCAGCCGTTCATATCATTTCTGAAACCAGGAAAATTTTAATTAAAATTTGCATTATAGAGATGGCCACCTTAGGTTTCTTTATATGTAAAGATAGATAGATTCGGTATATTCTGTTCAAAAATTTGATTAAACATACTCGAGTCATACTGTATGGTGTACGCATTACCCCATAGTATGGTACACTCTATACACTATTCGATGATAATAAGTAATTCGTCATGTAAGAATACAAAATTCGTATAGTTGAAATATATGATTTTTTATTCTTACTTTATTTTCTGAAGTACTCGTTATCGAATAATGTACACATCCATTTCAAACAGTTAACAATTTTCCATTATCCATAAAAATTAAAAAAAAAATGAATTATAGACTATATAAGCCAAGATCTTTTAACTACCTCAAAACAAAAAAAATATTATCAGACGGATAAAGAGGCTAAGGAAGTTGTAGTTAAAATAAAGTAAAACCTCCTTCATCTTAAAAATCTGTAAAATTATGTACAGTATACAATAATCCGAAGTAGGGCATATAATTGAATTTTATGTATACAAAAAAAAAATGACTAATTCACAGATAAGGCTCATAAAAATTTCTTTCAGTTTCTTAGCAAAACGAACACTTTTCTCCGACCAGATGGAATACGTGTAACGCAAATATTAATAAATTTCTTGCATTAAAAACTAAAAAGCGTGGGAATGGGTTTCGAAACGATTAAAGTTCCGTAAGTTGCTGCTCCAAAAAATTACCGTGAATCGGGGAAGACGACCAACTTTTATTTTCCCACCCTAAAACTCATATTAAATTTCAATATTTTAGTATTAATAAATTTCTTGCATTAAAAACTGAAAAGCGTGGGAATGGGTTTCGAAACGATTAAAATTCCGTAAGTTGCTGCTCCAAAAAATTACCGTGAATCGGGGGAAGACGACCAACTTTTATTTTCCCACCCTAAAACTCATATTAAATTTCAATATTTTTATTTCATATTTTTTGTTCTTAAATTTACAAATTACGACATTGCGCTTTGCATGATATTCACTTTACTAAATTACAAAAATTAATTCTATATTCCAATAAATCTCTTGTTTACTATACCATGTATATTCTAATAGAATAAATTATTAAATTCTATAAAATTAGAAGAATTAAATAAAATCAGATATTTAGATATTGTATGGTGGCCAAATTACGGTTCTTTGGTATCTTTAGGTATTTGGCTCCATAAAGGGCAAGAGTTAATATAAAGTAATTTCTTTTAATTGATAAAAATATAGGAGTTGCTGTTGGTCCATATAAAATCAGCTATCCTAACCATTTAATAGAAAATGGATTTTAAATAGTTTTTATATACCACTAGCAGAAACATATAATAAATTATTTACTATGTGGGTCCATGCAGGGTTTCTTTTATAGTTGCCTTTTTAATATCCTGTATAGGCCTATCATATACAGTGACAGAACTTAAAATTTTTGGCCCCCCACAAAATATTTTTCGGGCCCCTACTACAAAAAAAAAACAAATTTCTATCTAGATATTTTTATTAGAAAATTAAAAAAGAACAAAATTGCATCATTTAAAACACAATTGAAAATTACTAAGAAAATATATTTAAAATTCTTCCTCCTGGATTTTAAATTTGAAAAATCTCTAATCACATCTTTTATTTCCATATTTTAGCTACCGTTTCTACCGCCATACTGCTCTGATTCAATGAATGTTTCGCTCTTTTCATGATACATTTAATTTTTATTGTATTATTTTAATTTTAAAAAAAGGCTAAAGAAAGTACAAAGATGATTTGGACTCCTATAATTCTGGCTCTTCGCATTGCGAGATCCGGCGCATTGTAGTTCCGCCACTGATCATATATCTGTGAAGCATTGATATGTCATGTTGCAAGTTTTAAACTTCCTTTTCGGACCCAAAACCTCAGCTTAGGTTCTATGTTCTCAATATTTAATTTATGAAAATCCCTATAATTCTGGCTCTTCGCATTGCGAGGTCCGGCGCATTGTAGTTCGGCCACTGATCATATATCTGTGAAGCATTGATATGTCATGTTACAAGTTTTAAACTTTCTTTTCGGACCCAAAACCTCAGCTTAGGTTCTATGTTCTCAATATTTAATTTATGAAAATAAATCATAAACACAAAATTTTAGATTCGGCATCTAATCCTGAAGAAAGCCTCGCAATCTTTTCTGTTGATCAGGTTGAGAGGCAAGTTTTAATCACGTGACTTCACGTGGCTAAATCAAAACGTCATTAAAAGCAAAGTATTCTTTAAAGTATCCACTACACATTAAATATATTAATTTTCACTACGCTATTATTATTACCATCAATAATATTACTTCAAACAATAACAATAACTTTCGGATGAAAATTCCAACACTTGCTGGAAATTTTTCGATTTTAAATGCGAATAATTGATTGTCTGATAATAGCCATTTTCTATATTTTTGGTGGGCTTATAGGAGGTAGTAAGAAATCACCTTCTATCGTCACTCGTTCAAATGCTAACGAACTAGAGAAAAATAGGCTACTTCCCTCAATTCACTATAAACGATATTTAGTTTAAAAGTATTTATTTATATTCTTCCACGATTTAATGATTTTTTAATTTGGATTTAAATAGGTTGTTTAATTTTTGTCGCTAATACTGTGATGGTGGCGCCAACGGCCAGTCGTTCAAATCAGCCTCTCTGGCTGGTGGCGCGAATGAGCCCCGTTGCGCTAATGAATCCCATTCTGTACAACTTAAGTTCGACTATTTTCGGATTCTATTAAATTTCAGTCAATTATGGCGCAAATTATAACTTAGATAACATCGAGTCACTGACAAATAATATTGAAAATATCAATTTTCAATGGGTTTACAAATGGTACCGGCCGTACTTCTCCATATGACTCATCTTCTTTCTTTCAGTTGGGTCGATTCCAACTTCCATAATTTTACTACAGAAATTGCTAAATTTCATTTTAAGACAGGTTAAAATCGTTAAAAATAACACATTGTCCTAATAATCGACACCGACTACTAAATTCGATTCTATAAAATTGCCATCAATCAGCCAATTCTGACTTAAAACTCCAAGGAAAAAAAGGCATTTAGGATATTATTTTCTCGAATGCAAACGAATAGTTACCATGGTCAGGCAGCGAAACTACTACTGCACTATCGTTCCATTATTAGAACATTACATGTTTTATCGACTGGCAGCCTATTGGAGTGTAAAGAACGATTAAAGCCACGCATTCTAATCGTGGACACACCATCAGAATAATGGTAAATGAATTTCGTTGCGTCACTTCGAGGGACACGCTTAGAAACGTGGCACTCATCCGTTAGACTTTTATTAAACTTTTTCTAACTCGTAGCATATTGAGACGTTGTCTATTAATAAAATTATGAATAGTGAAATAAATCAAAACTTTTCTTTCCTAAAAAGTAATTCGCCATAAGACACTCGACAATCTAGTTACTAGAGTAAAATTACTTAAAGAAGAAAAACAAAACACTGTACGGTATTAACAGGAAAATACGTGATTAGCGATTAAATAAGAGTCTTTTCATTTATATAGTGTGTGTTATTTTGGAAGCGCTCTATTTTGTATAGTACTGTGTAAATCTACTTTTAAGGAGAAACTTTCGACCAGATGGGAATCATCCAGATACCGGCGATTGCTCTTTCAGTCAAGAAACCGTGTACATAGGATATCTTAACTATACAGATGAGGAATTGATATATAGGCAAATATTTCGATCGGGTTTGTTCTTCTGTTTTCCAGAAACCCCAGCTTAAAACAATTTACGAAAAGTATCAATTTTAAAGAATAAAATGCATAGTAAATAATACTTTCGAATTACAATCTGGAAGATTCAGCCAACCTAGACAGCCCTTGGTTCTTTGTACGGTTTCGAGTATTTAAATAAAATCTTTCAAAATGGCTCCATAAAACTATACACGCAACTCCGGACGCGATTTAACCATAAAACGGATAGGTTTATAATCTTAAAAAAAAAACTCGTTAACTTCTTCGGAGAGCAAACGAAATACGGTATAGATAGATAGCTGTAATTGTCTCCTTCTACTTTCCTATTTTGTTTAGCCTAAAATTGCCCAATCAGTCAACTGGTAACTGCGTAGCCGGGAACGTCCACTTTGGCACGAGGTAGAGACCGACACACTTTAAGATGGATCTAGGCTCGCTCCCGTAATTCTTCTATTTTTATACACATCGAGATGATTTAGGTTGCTTGACCATAGTATTAATCATAATAAATCGATAAGGATGGCTTAAATCTTCGTGTAAGCCTCTTCTCCCATATTTATGAAGTAAAACAATTATTGTACTTCTTCCTCGTAAAATATTGTTCGTGTTTTTTATACCAGATCATTTACTTTCGCCGTTTTTAACTTTTTTTATCGCAATCTTCTTACATTTTTTATCATCATTAAGAGATCTTTATTTTTTACCGAGAATAGAGCGGGTTATATTTTTTAAACACGACTAGACCTGGGCTCATTTTGTCATTTTTTAACAATAATCTTAATCTCTTATGACATTTTTTTTAAAAAGCGAGAAATAAGAAAGGAACTTATAATTCATTAAACACTAAAACCCTAATTTATTGTTACACCGCCTTCCTTCTTTTAAATATAATTTAATATTTAATAATTATTTTCTATAATATAAAAAATAATATATAATTTTTATTACATTAATAAACTTTGATCATCATTCGTTATCATTTCAAATGCTGCATTATTGTCAGAAAAGAATCCTAGTAACTTAATGTGATTTACATTTGCCCAAAAAATTTTAATAGTAAAACGGAATAACTCGAAACTATGGCGAAAATAAAACTCGCTAGCTCGAGGCAAAAACTCGAAAACATGTCTATGTATTAAAATTACAATTAAGAACCAAATTATAAAAAGTGTGTGAATTTCTCTTACGGCTCACTAATCTCGGAAAAATTGGGAATATCGTTAAGGCGATATTCGCTCCGAGTTTAATTTTGAACAATCAGACAGAAAATAGAAGCGCTGTCAAACGACGCCATCATTAATAACAAGCCACGTGGCATAACAGACACACAGTACAGAACAGATCAGTTCGTGCCGCTTCATTAATTTTACAACAAAACCGGTTTCATAAACCTGTATAGAAGAATGAATGTCTTCCTTCGCTCTGTTATCAAGTCTCGTATGCCGAACATTTTTGTTACTCCAATACAGTATCTAGTTAACATAATTTAACCAAAAATCTCATTCCGTACGTCTATTTATAGCTAAACATATTCTAAAATACTTTTAAAAACAAATAAGAGCTTCATTCTCGAATTTTACCAAACGACGGATTAAGTAACCTTATAAACAAATAAGCGCTACTAATCATGACAAAATTCAATTTTCCAGTTAATTAATTTACTCGTAAAAAAATCATTTAAAACTATCAAATGGCCACCGAATCAGACAATGTAACACCACGCTGGACTGCAAAAAAAAAGTTCAAATAAATGAAAACATACGTTAGTACTTAATAAATCTGAAAACTATACTTCTAACTACAGTAACAATTAAAAATTTTTTCTTTCAGTCACCAAGACCATTATAAAAATTGTTTTAAGAGTTGTATTGTCATTAAATAGCTGACATTATCATATTCAAATAGATATGGACGTGTTCTTATTCATTAAGTTCGGTGATTATTTTCTCTCTCTTACTTTTGTGTGATGAGTATTATAATTGACGACGAAGCTTAAAAGAAGAAACTCATCTAGAAAACAAGAGCTGGCTCTTAAACCTCGGGGCGATAACAACAATGGAAGCGAAAAACTGAGCAAGGTGTGGACGGGACAAGTAGACAGCTAATTAACACTTTGTGACAGTGCGAGTGAGGACGACTTCTATTCGAGTCGAAACAACTCCAGACCAGCCCACCAGCCACGAAAATAAGCAAAAAATAAAAACTTAAAATTCGGCCACAAATTCGCCAAGAGTCTGCAGATTTAAAAGAATGTACAATTTATAATTACATAAAGAGATACTAGCAAAATGAGAGGGCTCGGAATTCAAACACGCTATTTTTTGAATGGGAGAGAGAGAGAAGGGAGGGCTATTCTAGTTTGAGAAGGCAGAGATTTGGGCAACCAGGCATGACTGGCAAGCGTATATAAAATAGGCGCTGCCTGCTACAAGAAATCGAAATTAAAAGCCAACTGCGAGGGAAAAACAGCCAGGATAGATGAGAAGAAAATCGGAATCCAGCAGACGACTTGGCAAGGAATCGGGAGGTAAGAAATAAAACCAGACTATCTGGAATGCTAGCGAGCCGGCGGAGTCATCTGCATAACTTAAGTTGTTTATAATTCTGCCTCCTATTTTCACTCCGATGTTAGAGGAATCGAGGTCAATTTTTCGCATGATAGCTTCTGCATACAGATTGAATAGGAATGGCGATAAAATACATCCTTGTCTAACACCTTTCCTGATCTTAAACCATGCAGTGTCGCCATAAATTGTTCTGACAGTTGCTTCCTGGTCATTGTACAATGATTTAATAAGATTGACAAGTGAGTTGGGGCATTGAATTCCTGAAGGACCTTCCAGAGCTTTTCATGTTCAATACAATCAAATGCTTTGTTGTAATCAATGAAGCACATGTATAAGTCTTTTTGATACTCCCTTGACTTTTCCATGATCCAATGCATGTTGGCAATGTGATCACGCGCGCCTCGTCCTTTCCTGAAGCTAGTCTGAACATCAGGCAGTTCAAGGTCTATGAGATTTTGGAGACGTTTTTGAATGATTTTTAAACGGATTAACACTTAACATTTCAAAATGCATTTTCAGAGTACCAGAATTTCCTTTTTAGGACATTTGATCTCTAAACACGGTACAAAACCTTTGCCAGACAAAGTAGAGCCCATTTTAAATTATCCACGTCCAAAAACAATCAAAGAACTCCGAAGATTTCTCGGACTTTTAAATTTCTTCGAGCGTTTCTTGCCCTGTATTGCAAATACTCAAATTACTCTCAATAACTACTTAAAACACACCAAGAAAAATGACAACAGGGAGATTAATTGGACAGAAAAGGCCGAGGAGGAATTTCAGAAATGTAAGACAATCATTTCTAATGCAACGCTCTTAGCCCATCCAAAACCAGATGCGAAATTAATACTTCAGGTAGACGCGTTGGATTTTGCTATAGGCGGCGCATTATTTCAGGTTGTGGAAATGACACTCCAACCTCTCACATTCTTTTCGAGAAAACTCTCCTCTGCCAAAAGCAATTACAGCACATACGATAGAGAATTGCTTGCTGCATATGCTTCCATCAGACAATTTAGACATATGTTAGAAGCAAGAAATTTTTCCCTATTTACCGACCATAAACCATTGACATATGCTTTTCAACAATGACCGGATAAATGCTCCCCAAGACAATGCCAGCAATTAGATTTTATATCCCAATTTACCACAGAGATTCACCACATCAAAGGTTCAGATAACATAACAGCTGACACACTCTCTCGAATATCCTTCATAGCAATGCCAAATCCTATCAATTACAATGCAATTTCTAAATCTCAAGAACACGATCCAGAATTGATAAACCTAATCAATAATCCTCAGAGATTGCAAATAAAACGCATAACTCTACCAGATTGTAATATTTCATTATTTTGTGACATTTCAACTGGCGTTGTGAGACCTTATATTCCAGCACAACATTGTCAACAAGTTTTCAACACCTTTCATCAAATGTAAATAATTCAGTTCAATTATTAAAAGTGGAAAATAAATTTATTAAACTTGAAGATCTTTCTGCTCTATTAAGCCATCTTCAGCACAACGTATAAGAATTCGAACATAAAAAACTTAGCAAGAACACAATTTGAATTTTAAATTAATATTATAACATTGTATGCAAATACATGTACTGTATATTAAAAATAATAATAAAATAAATTATAATAAAATAAAAATAAAATATTTAGTCATTATATTATTACGTTTTAAACTAGCCACTGTGGCGGTACTACAGACGGTTGATTGTCGTTTATCACGTGATATTGTTTCTTATAATTTTGTATAATTATTGACTCTGCAATTTTTATATCTTCAGATTTCGTTACTTGTTTAATAATTTTTGCCTGGTCCCAGTGGATGGTGATGTTATATTCATAAAATGAACTGGCCAGAGCAGTGTCAAAGGTCGCGGCTTCTATCGACCGTTTATGTTCTTTAAGCCTCGTTCTGAGACAACGTTTCGTGCTGCCTATGTATACTTCGTCTCTTTTTAAATCATTATTAAATATAGGTATAACATACACTCCTGAGCGGTCTAAAGGTGGTATAGAAGGTTTGACATTTTTAACAGTATGGTATATCGTATCAAGCCTGTTAAAAGGAATAATAACACTTCTATTGTGGAGAGCTTTTTTAACATTTTCTATAGGTTTGTGATATTTAATGGAGTACGTGTAAGAAGTACTATTCGGAGGCGGATAAGTATTATTATAAATGTTTTGTCTGCTTGTATGCAAGGATTTCATAATATTATCGATAAATGCAGAGTTATACCCATGCATGGCAGCCTGTTCTTTGATTATCGCTAATTCTTTCAACTTAGCTTCAGTCGTATTACAGTGTGTTTCTACTCTCTTTAACAAGAAACGAAAGGCAGCTATTTTATAAGAGTAGGGGTCATACGACCATCGGGGGATGAATACTGGTGCATAGGTGGATTTTCTATAAACATTTGTATATAAGCTGTTATTAATAATTGTAATATCAACATCCAAGTAATGGACATTTATGGGCGAGGACTGTTCTATTTTAATATTAAGGCCAAGTGCATTGTCATTAAACTGCTCAAGGATGGTTTGTACATTTTTTCTGCTATCACAGATGATGAAGACGTCATTGACGTATCTAGTAAATAATTTAATATCACATTGTATCATGGAGGATAACATCATTCATCAAATTTGCCATCCTGGAATCAAGGCTACAACCAAACTAATTCGATCTTGTTTTATTTGGCCCTCCCTCAATAAATATTGTAACCATTGGTCTAGACAATGTGTCCCATGTCAAAAGTCAAAAATAACTAGGCATACTAAAACCCCAATAGGCTCATTCATTGACCAAACGAGGAGATTTGATCATATACACCTCGATATCGTTGGCCCCTTGCCTCCTTCAAGTGGCAACTATTATTGTCTCACGATGATTGATAGATACACTCGTTGGCCAGAGGCAGTTCCTATTGCTGACATGAGTGCCGAAATAGTTGCACAAACGTTTTACGACAACTGGATCACTCGTTTCGGAATCCTGTCACGTATTACGACAGATCAAGGACGTCAGTTTGAAAGTATGCTTTTCCGATCCTTATCCTCCTTTCTTGGAATCAAGCGAATCTGATCATCACCCTATCACCCTCAAGCCAATGGACTTGTTGAGGAATTCCATTGTCCTCTGAAAACAGCTCTCAAGGCTTACAATACAGATACCTGGTCTGCAGCACTACCCACCATCCTGTTAGGTTTCTGTACGGCATTCAAAGATGATCTCCAGTCTACCACAGCAGACTCAGTGTATGGAACCAGTCTTCGTCTCCAAGGAGAACTTTTCAATCCGACTCCTACCAAGACTTCACCCAAACAGTTGGTGGAAGACCTAAAGGAACACACTGCCCATATTCGACAGAGACCAACCTCCAGACATGGAAACAAATCCATCTTTGTCCACCCACATTTGAATGAGTGTTCCTATGCATTTGTTCGTCACAATGGTGTCAAGAAGCCACTCCAGACTCCATATGACGGACCTTTTAAAGTTCTTCGACATCGAGAAAAAACTTTTGACCTCGACATCAACCTTGCAGATGCACCATTTCATTAGATATGCTGAAGCCAGCATTTCTTGCGTCCAAAAGCAACGAAACGTTACAAACTGTCACCAACGACCAATCTCCCGTCAACTCTAATCTTCCGACAACAACGTTCTATCCTAAAATTACACATTTGGGATGCACAGTCCTATTCACCAAACGTTTTATGACATAAGGATGGCATTGCGGGGGGAGTGTGTGGCGACTCCGTCACATGCCTACAGTCAAGTCAAAACAACCATTTTTGTTTAAAAGAAAGTTCAAGAAGATCAACTATGTGAATCATATCCACATATTTCTATATACATGTACGGTATAAAGTACAATCTTTAGTCTCTGTTGCCAACAATGTCGAGACGACCACGTCTAACCATAAGGGCGTGTCTTTTTTTGCTCTTTCTTAGTTCGTGACATATAAATGTATATACCTATATAAGTGTATAATAAATTGGTTATAAGATAGAGATGTGTTTATCCTCTCCAGAACTAAAGGTTTAGAATATATGGGACAATTATTTTAGAGCTAATTTTGAACATCAAATTTGTGCTTCTGGTGATTGTGTATGGACTGGTCAGCTTTCCATTCCTATCAATTACAGCAAAATTTCTATTCCATGTTTTGGTTCTTACGTTAAATGAATCCAACTAACAGCACTAAATTGCAGTATGATATATGACTCTTTAATAAAATCAAAATTAAAAACACTCGCAAACGTTTTCGGCTAGATAGCCATCTTCAGGCATAATGTGAACAAAACAACATTTGAAAAACATTCGAAAAAAGAATATACAGATTCTATGACAACGCTTTAAATACAATGACGTCATATATAACATATGGAGTATTAAGATAACAAGTGGTTATAATTATATGTAAGGAAATTATTACACAGCATTAAATTATCAATAGTATAACATAATACTATAACAGTCTTGCTCCTGTGCTGGAGCATCTAACATCGTTCTATATACGGAGTCTCATGTTCATAGAGAGTGGTGCTGAATATGAGACTCCATATATAGAACGATGTTAGATGCTCCAGCACAGGAGCAAGACTGTTATAGTATTATGTTATGTTATACTATTGATAATTTAATGCTGTGTAATAATTTCCTTACATATAATTATAACCACTTGTTATCTTAATACTCCATATCTTATATATGACGTCATTGTATTTAAAGCATTGTCATAGAATCTGTATATTCTTTTTTCGAATGTTTTTCAAATGTTGTTTTGTTCACATTATGCCTGAAGATGGCTATCTAGCCGAAAACGTTTGCGAGTGTTTTTAATTTTGATTTTATTAAAGAGTCATATATCATACTGCAATTTAGTGCTGTTAGTTGGATTCATTTAACGTAAGAACCAAAACATGGAATAGAAATTTTGCTGTAATTGATAGGAATGGAAAGCTGACCAGTCCATACATTAAAAGTTTTTAAGCATTTGGTTCTTGCTTTTTTAGCATTTAAATTTTGTTAAATATTTTTACTGTAATTTGAAAATGATGAAACTTTTAATATTTCT
Source organism: Olivierus martensii (assembly GCA_000484575.1). Lineage (NCBI taxonomy): Eukaryota > Metazoa > Arthropoda > Arachnida > Scorpiones > Buthidae > Olivierus > Olivierus martensii. The sequence goes on from AYEL01058571.1 coordinate 24,991, forward strand.
TTGATATTTTCTGCTGAACAAGCACTTCAATAAAATTGTATTATAAAAAAACATGAATAGATGTGACATGACATGATCATATTCTCTCTCTATCCAGTAAAAGCATATTGCATCACATTGCAATATTTCAATACTGTTAAATCTAGTATTTTGATTAAGTGCCTTATTTTTTTAATAATTAAATAGATTTTTAAAAAATTTTTTAAATTATAAAATAATTATCACTTTATTTTAATGAATATCATATTGTTTTAACATTTGAAAGTTGTGGTTTCAATTTTTTACCGATTTTTAGAATTATCATCAATTACCATCTTATCCCAATTCATTCTTTGTCTTTGTTAAAATTTTAATACATATTTTTATACTTCATGTTTTGTTTAAATTAGAATTTGGGATTATTTATCAGATGCCTTTCTACTGGTTTTACTGCTTCAGTTATTAAGTAATCAATTATAACTATAGTATGTTTACTAAGATTTTTCATGTAGAAAAATCATCACATGATGTCATAGTCTAACGTAATCCAAGACAAGCACTAAATGTAGTTGGGAAAAAATGTTATATTCTTTTTAATTAGAAACTAATGTTTTCTGCACAGTGTGCCATCCTCAGGTTCACATTCAAAGATTAGTTAAACATAGTTTAACTAATCTTTGAAGTTGAATCTCTTGTTTGATTAGTTAAAGAGTTTAAGCAGGTATTTTGAGTATGGATGTCATAGTCTTTAAGCTAATAACAATGAAGCAGTGAAAGATATGATGCAAGTATAAATGATAATATTAAATATAGATATACTTAAATTGTGCAAACAAAACAAGTTACATAAAAATAAAAAACATAAAATAAAACACTAATGACACAAGCACTTTTAGTCTCAACTCATGGAAACTATTTTCAAGTATGAAGAAACACTGTAAAACAGATGGTAATGGAGAAAGTGGAGAAGGAATAGCACTAATGAATTGAAATGAGAATGAACTGTAAAAATTATAAGACAAACAGCTCTACTAGCAAATACAAAGTTATTTATTATGGTATAACGTTTTCGGATAATTCATTTACTTATAAACAATATTTAAGAGAACATTATAAAATAGAATATTTTATAATGTTCTCTTAAATATTGTTTATAAGTAAATGAATGGTACTGAAGAGGGATCGAGAAAAGATTCAAAAACATTATACCATAATAAATAGCTTTGTACTTGCTAGTAGAGCTGTTTGTCGTATAATTGGTTTAAAGCAAGTAGTTTCCTGTAATAATATGAACTGTAAAAAGTTATAAAAAATAAACTACAGTGCATAGATGAAAATTATTGCAATGGATTGGATAATAAGAACAGAGAAGGAAGGAATTTGGGCAGATTGCAGGATAGGTGACAAGGAGAAAAATGACTATAGGAGGAAGAAGTTAATATAAACACTAGTGAGTGAAAAAAGTTTTATTTTATTTTCAATTAAAAAAGTTTAAAGTGCAGACCAGATTTGTGGAATTGTAATAAAAGAATTATTAAATGTTTGGGTCCAGATTATTTCTAATATATGTTTGTGAGGCCTGCGGCCCGCAAAGCCCACAAAATATCTAATAAGCGGATCTCAACAGGCGAATGGCCTATGAGTGGTATGTGTGGCGTATGTAAGGATGAGTAGGAGATGCGAGACACAGACGGACTCGGAGACAACGTTCGTTAAAACAAACATCTTTCTTTATTGAGGAGAGAGATTGCTACAATATTTTAACCGACAAAGTTCGTCGGAGGACAAATACCTCTATAGTTACAAGGTTTCTTCCCTCGCAGATCTGGCTAACAGGTCTCCTCAGCTAAACGGCCGGCTGGGGGTCTCGGTCTTCACTGGGCGGTGGATGAGGTAGACGGTGAAGCTCCGGGTCAGGGAAGGTTTCTGGATAATTGTGACTGGCGCTGACGAGTCTCCCCTTTCCTTTGCTTTTCCTTTTCTTTTCAGTTTGTTGTCAGCAAGGATGTCCAATCACTAAGTCTATACATGGACAGTTCTTGGTTCTTTTTTTTCAGGAGCAGCCCCAAACGTCCCTACACTATCGAGTGTAGAATCCGACTCCCTTCTCCTTTGTTAAAAATCTCGATCTCTCCTTGTGTAAAACAAATAAACATGTTTTCTCCCCTTTTTCCCGGAAAGTTGACATCGTGACCTCTGTCACATAATTTTATGAAACTCTTCGAACACCTGCACGATATCAGAGGTCTTGTACGGTCTGAATTCGAGGTGTTTATTATTCTTTCGGGGGATAGTGGAGATCGGGGTATTCAGTGCCGGCCGGACAAAGGCCACTCTCACCCGATATCGACATTAAAATTGTCAGGTTCACTAAGTTGTGATCGGGTGAGAAGTAACGTTTTCCAGCGGGCCCTAGCCCTTGGATCCCACACTTAATTATACATTCAAGCACTTAACAGTATAGTTTAAAGAGTTAAAGTAAGTAGTTAGAATATGCATGATTATTTCTAATGTTTTGTAGAAGAGTAGAGTTATTAGGGACATTAGGAGCAATAATTCCAGCTTCCAACAAGGCTAGTTTGTGTATGTAAGTGATAATTCTTTCAATCCAGGGAGAAGCTATAATTTTGTTTATATAATACTAACTGTAATACCCGGCGTTGCCGAGTTTTGTTTATAAATCGCATATTAAAAATAATTATTGAAAAATAATCATTAACATGCAATATATCATACAATAAACAATGCTGCAAATTCAATATCATTTTTCTCTTGTTATCGTTTGTTTATATATTTCCTTTAAAAATTAAATGATTAAATATTCAAAATTTTGTTCCTATATGAAAACAGTTGTGTTAAATATACAAATAGCTTTCATTATACAACAAACACACATATTAAACATCTGCTTTGCAATAAAAAGTAAAGCACGTGCTTGCTCCTTTGTTGCATAGTACAGTGATCTCAAACTCGTGGCCTGCGGGCCGCATCCAGCCCGCTAAGCAATTTTGTATGGCTCCAAGATATTTTAGCTATTTGTTTAAATACATATTAGTGAGAAAATTATTACAATTTAATGTTAATGAAATAATAATTTAAAGTTTTAAAGTTTACTGTACTCAACCTACACTGTGCTATCAGTAACTATTGTATTAGTAAAATATTTTCCTTTCACTGTATTTTCGGCCTTCGTTTCCTTTCGAACTGCGCATTAGGCCCGCTTGCAATTTGAGTTTCAGACTACTGGCATAGTACAAAAGGCCATGCATACGTGCAGAAAACCAGCACTTGTTTAACACGTGCTTGGCTCTTTATTTAATTTACCCAAGAATTTAATTGTTTTGCCCATGTTAAAAACGGGCGTGGCCATTCAGGAAATGCTGGACATCGATTTTTTATGCAAATGTGTGGACAATATTTTAATTTTAACATATAATTTATATTATTATAATGCTCGGTTGAAATACATAATTATGTCATGACCATGATGTGGCATAAGAATAGATTTGGCAATAAAATGGAAATTTTCTATATGCTATGTATAATATTTCTTTGTGTGCTAGTTTAAGTTATATTTGTTTATTAGCTAGAGCAAAAGTGTAATTATGGATATAGAACAGGCTTAACTGCAAATTCAACATAAAA